>JAVHLU010001246.1:0-34192 GCA_036785755.1 Colletotrichum ledebouriae | reverse complement strand
AGCCTAGTACCTCTAAAGTAGCCTATTAAAATAAGGTATTAAGCTTAGATTAATTATTTATTAAAGGCTTTTACTAATAAAATACCTCCTAAAGGATACTAGACCTAACTAAGAGTAGATAGAATTCCACGCGACTAATACTTTAAATTAAGAAATAAAGACATTAGAAAAGGATAGCTTAAGAAAATATTAAATATTAAATAGGCAAGTATACCTCTTAATTTATAAACCTAGAGGTTTCCTCTCTAGATTAGATAGATATTAACCTACTAGTATCTAAAGATACTAATTTATAAACTAATCTAATAGTCCCTACTAATCTAAAAGAGTTAGATAGAGAGGAAGGATTATTAAAAGAACTAAATATCTAGAATATTAAGCTCGGAATTACGCCGCAGCCCCTTCGCAAAAAGACTATAACAAATTCACCTAGTTCGCAGGTATAATTCGGGAAATACTATATAGGTATTTTAACCTATACCCTCTACTAGTTAAGGAAAATAATATAGGAACCCTATACGTTCCTACTACTCGCAAGCAAACCCTCGCATAAAGTCGGACGCGCGCCGCACCGGGGCTGATTATATTAGAGCCGAACGGGCTACTAAGGCTCTCGTGGCCTAGAAAAGAACTTTAACTTATAAAGCCACTATACGAGATGACTCCTTAACCTAAAAGGTCGACCTTCTAGCAAGGTGCTAAAGGTGCTGCGAATGCTACTATACGAGAGGTAACTCCTTAACTAGAGAGGTCTTTCCTAAGAGGTTCTTATAGCTAGAAGTATAAGAAGCTCTACTACGAGCAGGGCCTTATACCTCTCCCTTATCCTTATCCTTATCCCTTAATTATATTAGCACTAGACCCCGTATATAAATACGCTAAGCCCGAGCGAGGTATACCCTTTAGTATAAATAATATAGAGGGGATCGCTAGAGAGTTTAGCCTCGATATAATTAATAAAACCCGCTCCTTTATTAACTACTCTACTATATATAGAGAGCGTATTATTAGTATAGCCCTTAAGAGGGCTTATTTTAATACCCCTATAGGGGACTCTATAAGGCGTAATAGTATTAGAGCTAAGTAAGTAAACTTAGTAATAGAAGTTTAGTAGGTTATTATATACCCTATAGAGTAGCCTTTTTTTAAGCAGGTCCTCCGTATTACTAAGGCAGAGGCGGCCTAGGTAGCCTAGGCGAACGTTAGTAAGTATAGCTTACGCCGACTGCTTTAATATAGAGAGAGCGTTACTAACGACGGCATAGTAAAGATAGTAATAACTTCTAGCAGACGAAGCGGTAATAGAGGCGGTATTAGCAGCGCGGGTAGTGCGCGAGAGGAAAAGTCGATAGTTTCGTAGTCTATTAAATAATTAAAAACCACGTTATTATTAATATAAAGTTAAAGATCGTGAGGCTATCTAGTAGGGCACGTATAAGTGCGGCTGTGGTTAGGAGAGTTATAATCACGTAACCGAAGGCTATGTATTGTCAGGAGGCGCGGAGTTAGAAGGTCTATTGCACTTAAGCAGGTAAAATCACTATGCAGTGGCCAGAGGCCATATCTAGAATATAAAAAGAAGGAATAACTATAAGAAGTAGAAGAGGGATTATAACTTATAGTAACTAGCTAACTTTATAAAGTATTTTAACTACCTTAGGTCTATAAAACTATTTATATTACCCTACTTAGCTCCTACTACCCTAAGAGATATTATATTTAACCTTATTAATACCTTAGTAGGATTTAATACTATAAGACCTAAATAGAACCCTATATTAAATAAAGATAAGCCTATATTAGTAGTCCTATAGTATATATAATAGAACTAAGAATCTATAAATTACTTAATAACCTAGTATAGAAGAGGCTTATCTATTATAACTTTAGCTTAGGTAGAATATTTATTAGACCTTTATAATATATAAGGGAAGCTAATAAGATAAGAGGAGTTAGATAATTTAGAGGTTATTATTTATAATTAAGGGCTACCCTCGTAGTATCTATACCGTAATTTATAAACTAGCCTAGTAACCTAGGAAAGAAATTAATAAGGCTTTTATAGAGCTTAAAAGAGTAGAGGTAAAGAATCTTTATAATGTTACTAAGGCCTTCTTTCTACTAAACTATAGTAATTATTACTAGGCTACGATCTTTATAGACTAGTTAACTAGCTATTACTTCTATTATAACTCTATATAGGACTAGAATAGTAATTAGCGCTTCGTTAAGGCTATATAAGACCTTAATATATAGTATTATAAGATACGAGCCCCTCTATAACTCCGAAAGCTCCTATTAATTAATACCTATATAATTAATTTAGTTTAGTAGAGGAATAGATTTATATATAGCCTCTAGTATATTAAATAGGCTAGAGCTCTAATTCGAGAAGGATTACTATCTCTATATTTTAATAGTATAACCTTAAGCGATAGCGTATTATTCTCTAACTCCGAAATCCCCTTAGTTACTTAATATATATCAATAATTACTATAGAGTTCTATAACTTTACTATTAATAGTAATATAGCTCTATAAGATACCCTATTAAGCTAAGAAGACTTTGAGAAAGTACTTTTCTTCCCTTTATACCCTCTTACTCCTTTGCTTATTAATAGTAATATAATAGACTTTAGAAATTATAATAACGTTACGCCGTCTCTTATAGCGGATATTTCTTAACCTATTTATAGATTATTAGTATTATCTAGGTCCGCTTTATCTAAGATACTAGATAATAAGCTTAAATACCTTCGACGTTAGCTTTAGTTATAAGTCTTATAAACGCCGAGTTATAATATAACTATTAAGCTACGCCTAAGGACTATACTTATAGATATACTATTATATCCTAAGAGGCCTAGTCTTTTAAATAAGCATAATTATAGCTATATAGACTATATCTAATAGAGAGTTAACTAATAGGTTTAGATTAAGTAGAATACGCCTAAGGGAGCGTATTATTATAACTTCTTACGCCTAGTATAGTAGGGTAGGTAGTTTTAGCTATACTAAGGATTAGAGTAGGGTAAGGAGTATAATAAAGAGGAATAGGTAATAAGGCTATTATTAAGATATAACTTATAGTAAAAGATAGTTAAACCTAAGGGACCTTTTTAAGAATAAGATTACTCGCCTAGAAGATATTATTAATAGACTTGATCTATAAATAGGGTTTATTTACTATTTCTATAAAGTAGTTTTATTTATTTCTTAACACTCTCCTTTATAATATTATAAAGAGTCTTAAGGAGATAATTAGAATAAAATAAGATAAACTTAGCTATATAACTTTTAGAAAACTCCCTTAGCATATAGACCTATTATAGGAAGACTATAGAGTAGAGCGTAGAGGAGAGGAGCGTAGTAGACTTAAGGATTATATAGATATTATTATAATTAGTACTTTAATAATCCTATACCTCGTTTTTTAGTATTTTATTAGCAAATCCGCGCCTAATTTAGATAATCTCTTTTAATTAGATCTGCGAATTATTCTATATATTTTTTAAGCCTACTCTTAATATCCTTACCCGTTTATAGGTAGAGCTATATTATTTATTATCTTCCTAGTTCCTATCGGTTCTAGCCCTTTCTACTACCTCGCTAAAAGTAATTCTTAATAATTACTTTATACTATATCTTAAAGATTTATCTGCTAAGTCTAGTTATACCTAACTCTATCTAACCTTAATAAGGGTATAAATATATTACTAAGTGCCCGTTCCTACTAGCTAATAGCTCCTATACTTATTAGAGCTATATATATTAATAGAGATAATAAGGGATAGGAGGTAAGTATATTGTAAGCTATTCTAATAAATAGCTTTTGATTTTTATAGCTTATATACTACTTAAAATCAATAGGTACTTTATAGAGAAGTAGCGCTAATAAGCTATATTTTAAGAAATCGACTTTCTTATTAGGATTTATAATAAGGATAATTACTAAATAAGGGAATAATATAGTATACTGTTTATATAATATTCTCTTCTTCATATATAGTTTTTTATATACCTCCTACTCTTATTAGAGCTACATATACTAAGAGAGATAAAGAAGGATAAGAGGGTGGGTATATTATAAGCTATATTAATAAGTAGGTTTTTATCTTTGTAGCTTATATATTACTTAGAATCTATAGGTAACTTATAAAGAGATAGTATTACTAAGCTATATCTACTTAAGCTGTATCTACTTAAGCTATATATCCCTAGAAATAACTTTAAGGTCTAACTTAATAATAAGGGCTAGCTTACATATTACTTAAAATTTAAAGGTATTTTATAAAGAAAATAAGTAAATAGGACTTAGAAAGCTTAAAAGTAGTCCTTAATAATAAGAGCCTCGCGCTATATCCTAAGGGTTTAGTTACTAAGTGTAGTTATAGCTAACTCTATTTAATAATAGTAACGGTATAAATATATTAGTAAGTATCTATTATCTACTTAAAGAAATGGACTTTCTTATTAGGAAACATATCAGACATAATTACTAGATAAGCGAATAATATAGTAATCTCCTAATATAATACTCTCTTCTTAATATATAGTTTTCTATATACCTCCTGCTCTTCTTAGAGCTATATATACTAAGAGAGATAAAAGGGGATAGGAGGGTAAGTATATTATAAGCTATATTAATAAGTAGCTTTTTATCTTTATAGCTTATATATTACTTAGAATCTATAGGCGCCTTAAGAAGAAATAGCGCTCATAAGCTATATCTACTTCAGCTATATATCTCTAGACATAACTTTAAGCTCTAACTTAATAATAAGAGCTAGGTTATATACTACTTAAACTCTATAAGTACCTCATGAAGAAAATAAGTAAGTAGGTCCTAGAAAGCTTAAAAGTCATCCTTAATAACAAGGGCTTTATATTATATTCCGAGGTTTTATTTACTAAGTCTAGTTAGAGTTAATACTATTTAATGGTAAAAAGCGTATGAATATACTAGTAAGTACTTATTATTTACTTAAGGAAACAGACTTTCTTATTAGGATATATAGCGGGGATAATTACTAGATAAGCGAGTAATATAATAGACTCTTTATATAATAGTTTCCTCTTAATAAGTAGTCTTTTATATACCTCCCGCTCTTATTAAAACTATATATACTAAGAGAGATAATAAAGAATAGAAGGTAAGTATACTATAAGCTATACTAAGGAGTAGCTGTTTATTTTTATAGCTTATATATTATTCGAAATCTATAGCTATCTTATAAAGAACATAAGTAAGGAGACCTTTAAAAGCTCAAAAGTTATTCTTAATAACTACCTTATATTATATTTTAAAGTTTTATTTACTAGGTCCAATTATAGCTAACTCCATCTCACCTTAGATATGGCGTAAATATACTAGTAAGTATCTATTTCTACTAGCTATCAGCTAGAGCCCTATTATATATATTAGGGCTATTAATAAGAGCTAATAAGAGCTAATAAGAGTAGTATAGACCAAACTAGGCTATATAAACCTATATTTATCTAGACTTAGGATAGGTTAGCCTAATTCTTTAAAAGACTAATTAGATTTAAGCTTTTGATATATAGGGGTTTAATAGTAGTAATAGAGGTTTATTTCTTAGGTAGGCCTAGCTTCCTAAAAGGTTAAGATTAACCTTCCTAACGGAAGGCATAGTTCTCTTATTCGATCGGATTAGCTACTACCTTTATAGTAGCTATATTATCATTAGTAACGCTATCTCTATATTAAAGACGTTAGTATTAGCGATACTTATTAATATTCCCCTAAAGAGCTACTTTCGATTTAGTATTATAGAGGATCTACCTAAAGACGCGCTACTCTAGAAAGTATATAAGAACTCGCTGAACTTACCCTACTAAGTTTACTTATTCACTTTAAATATAATTATAAGTCTTAGATTTCCCTATAGATATATTAAAAAGAGCTTTCTTAAGGTCTATATTAGTAATATATACTTGAAATATAATAGAGTAATTAATCAAAGAACGGGGTTTATTAATTATATTAATACTAATCTCTCTAGTAATCTCTTATATACTATTTATATTAAAGAGCATACTTATATAAGCTTAGCGCTTCTATATATAGAGTTTAATACTAGTATCGTTCTGGATTTATTATAGGTTCAATAAAAAGAAGAGAGAGGTATAAGGCTCTACGTTTAATAATAGAACCTATTATATTTCTAGCTATAAGAACTTCTTATAAGAACCCTCTTTAGCTTAAGAGTTGTTTCTTATATAATAGCTTTTATAATATCTTATTAAAAGGTTTAGTAAAAAATAGCTTTAAGCTATGAGAGCTTTAGTAGCTTATTAAGCTCTAATATAATTAGCTCTAGTATAGCGTAAGTCTAACTTTATAGTATTTAAAGAGCTTACTTATTAGTTAGAGTATATAGGGCTCCTATAGTATTTTCGCTGAAGAGTAGAGAGTATAAATAAAAATACCTATATAATACTCTCTAAATTTTACTTATAAACTAAGTAAATTTACTATAGTCCTTTTATATAGGGCTATAATATGAATACGAACTTAATATAACTTATATTATAGTTCTTCTATACTAAGTAAGGCTTTATTTCTATCTCACTTTGAATATAAAGATTCTTAGGCACTAGGTATATCTATCTATAGGACGACCCTAGTCCTTCTATATCTAGTAGAGTACAATATAATAATGTTAAAGCTAAGTAAGTAAATTTAGTAATCATAATAGCTTAAGTTAATTTGAACTCAATAGTTTAAGCCTTCTTTAAATAAGTTCTCTATAATACTAAAGTAGAGGTAGCTCTTTAGAGATATATAAATAAAGCCTATACTAATTAATACAGAGTATATTATGCATAATAATCAGTATGGTGGCTTTCACCTTTAGCACCTTGCTAGAAGGTCGACCTTTTGGGTTAAGGAGTTATCTTATATAGTAGCTTTCGCAGCACCTTGCTAGAAGGTTTAGGGAGGGCGTTGCCACGAGAGCCTTGGTAGCCCGTTTAGCTCCAATAGAATTAGCCCTAGTATAGCGTATATCTAACTTTATATAAGGGTTTACTTATAAGTAATAAGAATATATAGGATTCTTATAATATTTTCCTTAACTAGTGGAAGGTATAAGTTAAAATACTTATATAATATTTCCTAAATTAGGCCTGCAAACTAGATAAATTTATTATTATCTTTTTGCGAAGGGGCTACGGCGTAAGTCCGAACTTAAATTAATAAGAGCCTAGCTAGCATAGATATATTATAATATTTATAGCGAGACTAGTGATAATATATAAACCTATTCTAAGGATATTAAATTATTAGGAGATTCTAAAGTAATAACTAATAATAGATTAAATATATCATAATTAAGAAATACTAAATATTATTATAGATTAAGGAAAGAGTGCGTAGCTAACTAATAAACCACGTTATAGAACTAAAAGAAGTATTCTTATTTCTTAAGTAATAAGACCTTTCTCAAGTAAAGTATAAATAGAGAGAAGTAAGAACTTTATTTATATAAAATAGCGCTATTATATTTCACTCTATAAATAATATATAAATATTACTGAGTATTAATAGCTAAGTATATAAGAAACCTACTTCTTTTTATAATTTAAATATATCTTAATTCTTAAGAATATAATATTACTATATATATTAGCTTATAAATTAACATACTTTATAATAATGTAAATAGAGATACTAACTTTATTTAAATTATAAATAGCAAAATTACTTCACTTAGCTAACTTTATATAGCTACTTTGTCTTATAACATAAGTTTTTAACATATCCTTATCTAGTAGCACTATACTAGATAGTATAGAATGGATATTTAAGAACCCTTAATATTCTATGGTAGTCTTAGTTAAACTAGTAACTTAGTCGAACCTTTCCCCTACTAATATATATTCCACACAACGCCTCAATTAAGTCCAATCTGGACTGGGTATTACATTCACTGAACAGTCTTAGTTGTAGCACGAAATTTGCTAACTAGCCAACGAAGCAACAGCACCCTCACGACAGCTTGTCTATATCCATTAGCAACAGCCTCCCTTTGCCTCCGCAGCTCCCCCTCCCGTCGATCGGTGGCCCACAGTTCCTGCACAAGGTTGGCCGACGCGCTGAAGCTCGTGATGGCAGTCTGGAGCATTGGCGGGCGCTGATTGTCAGGATGACCATGTGGCCCGCCATGTGATGCCGATGATGGCTGGGCAGCAGCCGAGGCGCTCAGAAACTCTTGAATGGCGCATTGCATGTTTGCGTGGCGCTCGTCCATCTCGGCTTGTTGCTTGTGGTCCGCTGCGGCACGCATGGTTTCGCGGAGTATCTCTTGGTGCTTGTTGTGAAGGTCCGTGACGAGGCTGGCGAGGACCGCGAGACGCACCAGCTGAGTCTCCTTGGCCGGGAGTTGCGAAAGCTCTGATATCGCCCCTTCGCTGAGCCCGCTCCACCGACGTGTGAGTAGGGCCTTGGAGTCGCTAATACCCGCCATCAAGTCTTTCAGCTGGGCCCCTCGCTCGACCGTGTTCAGCGTGAGATAGTGGGCAACGGACGCGAATTCTTCTGGTCGGATGGCCGCGTGTCTCGAGGTGAAGAGCTCCCGGAGATAACGCTCTCGGTGCGACAGATCGTTGTCAGCCAAGGGTGGCGGCAGCAGAGCCCGCGAGGTGACATGCTCCGCAAACAGCATGACGAAGATGCCGCAGTCATACGGGTTCGATTGTTGGGGACACTGTGGAGGTCCAGTCAGCATGACATTACAGACAGAGGAGACATGGACGATTGATACCTTGACTGCGGTGTCATGAATGACCATGTCGGGAAAGTTGAAAATCCAAGTCAGGAACTCTTTGATACGGCGAACGGGCTGACCCTGGACAGATGGGAGAGAGTTGTAACGCTCGAGAACGCCATCGGCTGAAGAGAAGCGAAACAGTTCCCAGTGCTTCTCGTAGTGCGACAGGATCAACACGAGCGGCCGACTTGCGACCTGTTGCAGTCGCTGACGGAGTTTGGGGGTTCGGGTCGCGTTCAGCGCCAGGGTGTCGATGATGCCAACATCGGGGCCACCAAACCGTTGTAGTAATGTCATCATAACCGTGTCGTTGATCAATGTTTTCGGTGCCAGGGACCTAGACCCGACCAGGACCAGCTCCAGGTCGGAATGTTGTGGCGCTTGTCTTTTCTTAGGCTCCCGAGGGGGAAACTGAGTCTCGAGGGAGCTGTCGTCGACGGGGACTTCTGGTGGTCGATTCTTGGGAGACCTGGGCCCCTGAGGAAGAGACTGAGGCTGAGTCTCGCGAGAGGCATTATCGATTGAGAGTTGTTGATGCTGAGTGTTTGAGGGCGTATCCGCTTCAAGAGTCGGCCGCCAGGGTTGAGAATCAAGTGCTGCGAAGGACCATTCTGGAGACCGCTTGACTACTTTCGACTCGTCGCTCTGGTCAGCATCTAGCGACATCATCGGAACGCGCTTGCGCTTCTGGCGGAGAGTGTCCACGTTGTTGCTAAGACGCCAGGACGTCCATGCATTGTCGTTTTCAAGCGCGGGGGGGTTGAAATCTTCTTGATGGTTAACCATGTCATGGGGTGACATGTGGGGGATTGCGCTTTCGTCAGGTTCTTGTTCTTGAGGTCTTGCCCGGCGGGTCTGCTCAACGTCCTCGACTTCTGAGCCGCAGAGGGAGCCGTCATTGTATCCACGACTGTCAACATCGATATCGACATTGACATCGCCATCGGCGTCGGCGTCGGAGGCATCGCTGATATCTGACAAGGCTGGGGCCATGTCTGAAAGTGGCATAGGCGCAAACGCCGGCGCAGGCGGAGACATTGATGGTTCAGTGCGGTCTTCTGTTGGACGAACTGCTAGGGGGGCCGCTGCTGCTTCTGCTACCTCTGCTGGCAATGGTCGTGACGAAGAAAGCGGCGATAACGGGGGTGCCTGCTCTTCACGGGATCGTCCTCCATCGTCGTGGCTGCCGAGGCGTGTTCCCGAGCCCGAACCAGCCTTCTTCGGACGAGTCGAATGCTGTTTGAATGGCCTCTTGGCTGTGGAGTCGCGACTGCCGTTGGTCTGGGGCTGCATCATGGCGGCGTCGACTTCCACAGTTAGCATTTGGGGTTTTTTTTTTTTTTTTCCCCCTCCCTCAGAGCGGTAGAGAAATTGGAAAACAGTTCACAGTAATGACGATGACAATGCAGGCCTGGCTTTGGGGAGACTCACAGTCGGCGACGGTATATTTGAATGCGGAAAGCGGAGAGGTGGTTTGGTGCCTGCGGCTGGCGATGCGCTTCTTAGTGGTCAAGTGAGCTTGGAAGGAGCGCTGGAACTCGATGAGGTCGACGTGGTTGCCACAGATAAGGTCGTCTAAACGGCCGATGCACGAGCGAGTGCCTGCGATCTCTGGTCCGAACAGGAGGCAAAAGATGCCGGGCGTGAGGGAATGCCGTTTGGTAAAACTGCTTAGGCGGGAAGTCTGGTCTTTAGAGAGGTTCTCCAGGGCTTTGGAAAACTCGCGACTGGTGACGAGGGCGAGGACATCCCGGTTCACCTGCTTCAACGCAAAGGCAGCGAAGGTGGTAGTGGAGGAGACGGGATCTCGGGCGAACTGGACGCGCAGGTCTTGCCAGAGAGTCTGCAGGTCATTGGTGAGGTCGAGGCCGTTCAGGGTCGCGAGGGTTCGTTGGAGGGCCATGCTACTGCTGTCTGTCTGGCTGTCCGTCTGTCTGGGTGTCGCTCAAGTGCGCTGCATATGAGGCCCTTGCATAGCCTTTGCTTGATGGTGTGATGCTTGCGATGGTATGGTGGCGGTGGTGGTAGTGGTGAGGGCATGAGAGTACCTTGGTGATTGATAGTGGTGGTGCAGACAGACGAACTAGAGACTCCCGTCCAAGCCGAAGCCCAAGCCGAGCAGGCCGACATTGAGGCGGAGAGAGAGAGAGAGAGAAGCAGCGATGTCAACGACCAGTTAGTGAATGATGCAGAGGAAGTCGCATTCTTGAGTACGTACATCGTGATAATATCACGTCGCGTCGCGTCGCTGCTGCCAAGTCTTGACCACCTCGCCTGCCGACATAGAACGTTTGTTTAGTAATGAGGTACAATAAGCATCACGCCACTTACCTACCTAAGGGTAAAGTAGGTATAGAGTGAGATAGGCAAAAGTCAGCAGGGGAAGTTAGGAAGCATTGATTCCTAAGCAGAGCTACAGCAGCGGGAACATAGTTATAGCATATATGCACACACAAACGCGACCGCACGTGACACATGGGCACAGACAAGGCAGGCGTGACATCTTTGCTTATCCGCCCAAAAGTTTGGGCGGCTGGCCTTGGACCTTGGGCGGTCATGTTTTGATTGGCGACGTTTGTTTTAGACCCCCCACCTGTGTAGTCCACAATAGGCGCACGGCTATTAACCTGTTTGCCTCTGCTAACTGTGTGTTGCCTGAATACTATGATGCTCTAGACTGTTATACTGGGTTATGCCCGGTCGTCCTAAGAAGGTAGCCAGCTAGATATAAAAAAAAAGAGATTAGAACGAGAACAAGAATAAGGGGCTCTACCACTACTAACTCGCGATGAACGTTTAGTGGGACAGATATGCATCGAGAGGGCGTTAGAGTCTTCCTTAGGAGCAGCGGCGGCGGCGGCGGGCGGGCGGTAACACGGTACTGCCCTGCAGTAGCACCTACTGAAGTATTCGCGGGCAGCAGGGCTAATAAGTACCTAGCCGGGTTTCCAAAATCATAGTTGCTAGCTGCAGAACAACGCAGCGGGAGGCTACTACGACCGTCCAAGGTAATTCGCATGTGCCGTGATCAGCAAGCTAAAAACCATTTCATTCCATCCGCCAGCTGTCACAATGATGCATGCACCTACCTTACCTTGGTATTAGGGAAACAACGAATGGCCTCGCTACCTTGTGAAAGCTATATAGCAATAAAGCAGGCTAGTGTGCTGCAAGGGGTGCTCAGCAGCTGGAGACTGACGCTGAAGAGAAAAGATGCTGCGCACCGGACGTTAGAATCCCACATTCGATCCCAAAGGAAAAGGCTACCTATATCCGCAGGACTTGACAGTTAAATTCGGTGTCGCTGCAAGCAAGCCAGGAGACGTAGCGCCTCTCTTCTAGCTTATGTTCCGGTATTCAGGTCGTCCCGTCCTTGTGTGGGCGGTCTGCCGTCCTCATTCTCATTGTTGTCAGTAGCAGCGGTCGCAACGGACGGTAGTCTCTAGAGGAAGAGGTCGGGGGAAAATGTACGAGCGGAAAATTCAGACAGTGGGCTGCCCAGGGTTCCGAGTTTTACTGCTTTAGCCCAAAAAAGCAGTGCTTTTGCATTAGCTGAAAAAAGCGGAAAAAGCATGACATTACTTATAACCTATACCTAATTAGGAACTGGAAAGTTAATCCAGCCCGAGACAACTACTTACTTAGGAAAAAATCTGAAAACTCTAGAACTTCCCTCCTATATAACCACTAAAGTACAAAAACCTACTACTACTCTCACGATTCGAACCTATAGATAGGTCTAACTATTATAGCTCATAGTATAAGCTACTATACTATATAGATTAATTGAATATATCTTTTAGGATGTTATTTCGAACTATATACCCTTTACCTACAGGGTTAGTATACATACCCATATACCTACCTACACACACCCACACCCACCTAGGTTTTATTAATTATACCTTCCCACTAACCTCCACCCTACCTAGTTAGGCTTAGGGCTATACTAGCTCACTAATCAGAGACCTTAGCGAGATTTGCTTGCTTTAGCCCAAAAAAGCAGTGCTTTGCTTTGCCGAAGCCCAGAAAAGCTCAGCGAGCATTTGCACCTTCGGAACCCTGGGGCTGCCACCCATTCCAGCTGCCGCTGCCCAATGGAACTCTCGCATGCCCCGCTTCCACATCTTCGGTGCACCCCAGACCTCGAGACCTCAGCCTCTTCTAGTGCCTTTAGGCACAGCCATGTTCAGCCACAGCTCGGCTTTCGCGGTCTACGTCCTCTTGGTAACCTTTATGTCCGAAAAAGGCGGGGTCTTTTCCACGCCGAATGATGAATTATCAGCAGCTTGAACTGGAAGCTCATTGCACCTTACTTCCTCAATTGTCACAAGGAGCGCCTGGTCTGTTGCTGCGCCGTTGGAGTTAGCGGCCAGGAAACTCAGAGCCACTGAAAACGTCCCAACGTCTGTTCGCTGCCTTCAAACCCGCCCCGACTAACGTCGCGAAACGCACAGAAAACATCACAACACCCGAGTCCGGACTATCGTCTCTTTTGTTCCCCCCGTCCATGCACAGTCTCATCTACATCTCCCGTCTTCAATGCCAATTACCGACATCAGACAAGACATCCGATTCTTACCCACCCGACGACATTCCACGCCTCCGTTCTGACCGGCACCGACACCGAGACCGCGACAGAGACCGAGACCAAGACCAACATCGCAATCGCGATCAAAAACGCGACAGGAGACCTTCACCTCCAGCAGTGCCAGTACGTGGCTTCAACATCTTGGGCGACAGCCCGCATCCATGGGCATTTGCGGTACGGGTCCACAAGAACAGGAACACGAGCACATCCATCGAGCATCACACCCAACACATCAACCACTGCTGCCAGCCACTGTCCCATCGAGGTGTTCGACATGTCACAAGCGCTCCGCCCTACAAAACCTCGCAGCAACATTCCCCATGGTCCGTCCCATCAGCGGCTCTTCTCCCAGCAACTTACCCTCGATCCAGCAGCTCCACCGGTCCGAGACTGTCTGACGCCACAATGAGAGTCTCTCCCGTCGTCGTCGAGGGTTCTAGCCAGACCTCGTGGTCTTCGCTCTTCCTGCTAGAGGAGATGGATCTTCCATCAGCCGTACTCCCAAGGCTAGTTGGATCGCAATCCCATCCATCGATCTAACCACCGCTAACCCATTGACTGTCGACGCAGGCTGCATCCCTGAACCACAATACCGAATCCACAAGTCTAACGTGTCGCACCGAGCTATAAATAACAACCCCTCGTCAGCATGGCCGGCGGCTACCCAGACCGCCACGCCTACGGCTTCCGCAACTGGGATGAAGGCAACTACGTTCACACCTAGTTCGTCGTGGGCGCCACAGGGAGGTTCTTCAGCTGGTGGAAGGTCTTTATCTACGCCGCGTTCACCATCGCGCGCCTCGACGTGATCGCCCTCGCCGCCGGTGTTCCGACTATTGACACTACCTGGCCAAGCTTTCGATTCTGACAAACACAATTGGCAGACCGCTTTGTTCGTGCCGGCGAACGCGAGTTCTATGCAGTCGAAGCTACCTAAGTTTCTGACCACCGTGATGATCACAGGTAGTGCGCACGTAGGTCACAACGTCATCTTCAACCAACTGCCCCATCATCACATTGCTTCTTCACAGGTATGGGGCTCCAATGGAGAAGCGGCATGGAAACAGACTTCCGCTTGGAGGCACGCCAAGTTTCGGCCGGACGTTTGGTATTGCCCGCATTCTCCCCGTTCCTAGTGGTCCCTATCTACCGAGCTCGCTTCGTGGCAAGCAGTCCGTTCAGACAAGTCTGACCGCGCCTTGGTTCCGACAAGCAGCTACCCACCAGCTCCTGCGCAGCATCATCATCGACGTATGCCTAACCCTACCCACCTATTTCACACCGAGGCGCACATCTTGTCTGTTGGTTCTGTTACGGGGCTGGCCGTTGGGGCAACCCAAATACCATTACCCTGACATGTCCTTCCAGTCTTTGCCCTGACGACTGGCACTACCACATCTTCATACACCACTCCTCTTTGTTCGCTGTGTTCCCCGTGTTCCTTGAGCTCAGCGTCACGCACTTTGATGGTGTCAATAGTAGGATGGCCAGATCAACACTGGTGATGTCCAATCCAACATATATAGACATCACCATATAAGTGCCAACGTCTCGCTCCGATCGGCCTCCTTTTTAGATACTCTCCATGAAGTCCGCTCACGTGCCTGCCACATCCCGCACAGCCGCTCTCGAAGCAGTAGCTATAAACACGGCTTATTTAATATAAGACTAGGACGCTAGTAGTAATAAGAATTGATATAGAAAATTAAATACTATCTATTTTAGTAGCACACTAGTAATATAAGAAGCTATTTACTAAAGAAATTAATATAAAATTACTAGAATATAGTAGCTATAATTATAAAATCAAGCTAAAACTAAGAAAAGAACTATTATTTAAGAAATTCTAAAGACTTAATTAGTAAAAAATAGAAGTCCTTATTATTTATTAAACCCTTAATATCTCTAATAAAATATTTAATACTCTTTATCCTTAAAAAGAAAAAGAATAGTAACTATATATTAATTATTAATTAATAAATTAAGCGTAAAATATATATTTATTAGTAATACTATTATATATATATAAATTCTATATATAGGCCCTTATTTAGGCACGTCCTAGCCTCTTTTCTAGCGCGTACCCTAGTTGCTTTAGGCCTATATAGAGCTAGGTAAATATCGCTCCGAACTTATAGTACATATTCTAAACCCTCTAATCTAATATACCCCCATAGGGATTACTAGCTTCTATAAGGCTATTCCTAAACTCTATTAGGATCTATTTTATTCTATATATAGGTTTCTATTACTATCCTATAGTTTATATTATTTTCTTCCTCTAGGTCCTAAATATAGTTCGCTTCTAGTTATATATATTAGTTACTTATTTCTAATTAATAATAAAACGATTTAAATTATAATAGTATAAGCGCTTTTATAAGTCTACTTACTATAATGTCTACTAGAAGTATATATTTAACTAATATACGCTCTTTTATAATCTCTTATTATAGCTAGTATTTATAAATATTAATACATTATAGTCTTATTTATAGCCAAACGGGCTTTATATTAATTAAGTGAATAATTTACTAATTATTATATTAAATATAAATCGTTATTAGTATTATATTAGGTATAGTAAAAGGAACTTTAGGGGTAGCGTCGGTTAGGAGTTAGACCTATAATATAGTTATTAACTAACTTATAAAGAGGGCTTTGCGCGCTACTTAGGATAGCGCGAGTAGCTCCGCTTTAGTTATTAATATTATAACTATTATCTATTTATTTACTTTCTAAGTAATTATACCTCTTAATAGCTTTATTATAAGCACTTAAGAGCTCTTTTAGTTAATTATATTATTTATAAAGCTTCTATCTAAAGTAACTTTAAGTATATTATCCCTTCTACTAGGCTTATCGCTATACTTAAGATAGAGGTATTATATTTAGTAAAGGTACTAGAGAACTTAATTAGTAGTATAGTGCTATATAGGGCCTAGGTTATTATTTAACCTAGTAAGGCGGCTTATAGTAGGTATTTTAACCTATACCCTCTACTAGTTAAGGAAAATAATATAGGAACCCTATATATTCTTACTACTTATAAGCAAACCCTCTAAATATTACAAAGTCGGACGCGCGCCGCACTAGGGCTAATTATATCGGAGCTAAACGGGCTACTAAGGCTCCCGTAGCCTAGAAATGCCCTCGCTAAACCTTCTAATAAGGTAAAAGCTACTATATAAGATAACTCCTTAACTTAAAAGGTCGACCTTCTAGTAAGGTACTAAAAGTACTACGAAAGCTACTATATAAGATAACTCCTTAACCTAAAAAGTTAACCTTCTATTAAGGTACTAAAGGTAAATACTACTATACGAGAGGTAACTCTATAACTAAAGAGGTCTTTCCTAAGAGGTTCTTATAGCTAGAAGTATAAGAAGCTCTACTATAAGGAGGGCCTTATACCTCTCTCTCTTCCTTATCCTTATCCCTTAACTATATTAATACTAGACCCTATATATAAAAATACTAAGCTTATATAAGGCACGCCCTTTAATACTAATAATACGCGAGAGCTTACTAAAGAGTTTAGTATTAATATAATTAATAAAACCCGCTCTTTTTTTAATTACTCTATTATATATAGAGAGTATATTATTAATATAACCCTTAAGAGGGCTCTTATTAATACCCCTAGAGGGGATACTTATTATTATATTATAGCTAAGTAAGCGGACTTAGTAGTAGAAGCTAGGCGGGTTATTATATACCCCATAGAGTAGCCCTTTTTTAAGTAGGTCCTCTATACTATTAAGGCAGAGGTAGCCTAGGCCCCTTAGGGGTTAGTAAGTATAGCTTGCGCTAACTACTTTAATATAGAGAGAGCGTTACTAAGAATAGCATAGCGAGCGGATAAAGTAGTAATAGAGGCGGTATTAGTAGTGCGGGTAGTATATAAGAGGAAAAGTCGATAGTTTTATAGTTTAAATAATTAAAAACCACGTTATTATTAATATAAAGTTAAAGATCGTGAGGCTATCTAGTAAGGTATATATAAGTGCAGCTATAGTTAGGAAAGGATCACGTGACCGAAGGCTATATATTATTAGGAGGCGCGGAGTTAGAAGATCTATTGCACTTGAGCAGGTAAAATCACTATGCAGTAGCCAGAGGCCTTATTTCTAGTATAGTAGAGGTAGCCTAGGCTATTAGGCTCCGGGGTAGTATTAATATAACTATACTTATATTCTTTAGTACTATAGCTCCTAAGTCTTCTATATACTTATTAATATAGTTATTATACTTAACTACCTTATCTATTTCCTTATTAGTATGCTATAGAGCAGCTAATATATACCTCTTACTAATTAACCAGTTAATTTGCTCTTATATTATAATAAGATATAAATACTAGAACTCCTTAGTAAGCCCCTTTAAGTTATTATTGAAAAGCTTCTTCTTATTAAATATCATATTATATATAGTAAATACCTCTATATAGCGAGTTCTATATATAAAATAAGTTACTAGATATATAGCTTACTAGGAAGCTAATAAATCCCTATAGTATAAGCCTTTTATAGTAATAATACTTAAGTTAGGCCTCCTTTATTATAATAAAGGCTATATAGCTATAGGTATATAGGTATAAGAGGTTAGAGCGTATATAATTAGTAAACTCGCGTGCCTAGAAGTACTTATAAAATAGCTTATAAGGTATTCGCTAGCCTCTCGCTACTATAGATATATAGTTATATAAGTAGGTAGATAACTTTATTATCCTAGGCTATAGTATATCTAGTAGCTTCGCGCTTATTATTATAGCCCTTATATACTTCTTAATACTAATACTAATTCTTTCTACTCTACTATTCTATACTTAAGTATTAGAAATAGAGGGCTTAAGGTAGATACCTCGCGCCTTAATAGTAGTAATAATATATAAGTACTTTATTAGCTCGAGGTTTATTTTAATTACTTTTATATATACTCTATATGATATTAAGAGTATTACTAAGTAATCCTTAATTACTATAAGGAGTTTAATAATCCCTTAATATACTAGGTAGAAGTCCTAGGTATATATTAATAGTTAATTTATTATAAGGAGCGCTAAGTAAAACTCTTTATTGCCTTTATTATAGTTATAAAAATCCAGGGTGATATATTTGCTTAGCTCTACGTATTTCATAGATTCTTATAGTACTTAGCGTACTTAATAGCAAACCTTACTTATACTATAGGTATTATAGTTAATTATTATAGTAGGCTTACCCCCTTAGGTAAGGCGGACTCCTCTCGAGCTATTTAAGAGATATTAAATAGCCTCTAGGCCTAAGTATTTAAGGCGCTAGTACTAACTTGTAATATTATTATAGATAGCTTATTACTTTATTACTATATTATATATATATAGGTAGCGCTTAGCTAGTAGTTACTAGGCGCTTAGAAGGAATATAATATCTATTATATCCCTTTTATTATATAATAAGGAGCCCCCTAGGGTCTCCCTATATTTAAGAACCTACTAGTAATACTACTCCTCTAACTGATAGAGGTATATATAATCTAACCTTTATAAACAGTTATTTCATAAGCTTATATCCTATTAAATACTATATTAGTATAGCTTCCTAAGCGATATAAGGTTACTTATAAACCCGTAGGATAGCGCTATATTATATAATTATAAGGGCGTTATATTTCTATATATCCTACTACCTTAATATTAACTATACTATATTTCTTAATATGGACCTAGTGCGCTCCTACTTATAGGAAGTCGCTATAGGTAGCTCCTATAAGTATAGTAAATTATATACCATTATTAAAAATGTATATTATTGCTCTAGAGTCTAGGATTACTAGGTTATACAGTTAGTAGTTATTTAAGTATATATAAAACGCAGACTTTAGAGTCCCTCTATAATAGCTATATAGTTATTTCTTATTTATATTTACTCTATTACTTAGTTTAAGCTTATAAATATACTTTATAAGGTCTTTATTATTATTAATACGCTCATCTACTAAGTAGTAAAGGTATTTACCTCTCTAAAAGTGCTCTAGGCGTAGCTTTTTAAATATAATCTCGTACTTAGCTAATTAGTAGTAGCTATAATAGGCTAGGTAGAGCCCCTTTGTATTTATTATTTATATAGTTATAAGCGCTCTTTTAGAGCCCTTAGGCGTAGCTATTATACTATATTCTCCTCTTTATAACTAATATATAATAGGCTTATACTTCTTAGGTACTTCTAAGTTATCCTCTAAAGTAATATTCTTATTATCTTCTAGTATAATAGAGCGAAATACTTCTTAGCTTATCTTAATATATAACTTAGCTATCTTAAATATATGAAGAGTAACTTA
Organism: Colletotrichum ledebouriae; assembly: GCA_036785755.1. Classification (NCBI taxonomy): domain Eukaryota; kingdom Fungi; phylum Ascomycota; class Sordariomycetes; order Glomerellales; family Glomerellaceae; genus Colletotrichum; species Colletotrichum ledebouriae. The sequence continues at coordinate 14,488 of JAVHLU010001246.1, read as the reverse complement.
GGCGTCTTTTAATATATCTCTTATTACTAGGGAGGTAGTTTTTATAAATAATTATATTATTATCTAGTATATATAGACTTATATTTCTAAACTACTAATACTAAGCGCTATAATAAAGTCTATAAACTACTAGTTAGGCTCCTTTACTTATAGAAAGCTACTAGCTTACGCTTTAGTAATAGCTTTCTCCTATTCTATAAGCTAGTCCTCTATATTACGCTTTATAAGTAGCTTCTTATAAATTAAGAGGTCTAGGACTATAGTATAGCTACTCCTAGCTATAGCTTTATACTTATAACTATTTATATTAATACTCTTATAAAGTATATATACCTAGTAGTTAATACCCTTCTCTATAGTATAATATAAGTATAGGAGATCTAAGTAGATATTATTATGAATCTAGTCTTGAAGTATATATTATTACTTCTTATAGACTTTATAATATTTATCTCTAAATATATAGTCTACTTAGTAAGCTTAGTATAGCTCGTCGTTTGCTTTTAATACGTTTATAATTAGTATAAGTATAAGTAGTAGTTATATTATTACTTAGTAGTATAACTACTATACTATTCCCTATACCCCCTATAGGGTAGTTAGAGATATCTAGAATAGTTAGCTCTATAACTTCGCTTCTAAAGTAGCTTTAGAGCGTACTATCTATATTCTAAATAGTACTATATAGGTTAATACTATTCTATAGCTTAAGGCTAGATATCATCATATATCTAGAGGATCTAGTTACTATATCGATATAGCTAAGTAGTAGTTATAGTAGTTATTATTTTATAATTAAGGTTTTCAGAGTAATATTTATAATAATATAGTATGTATTAGACTTGAATTATTAAATCAGACGTAATATATATATATATTAGTTATGCTATCGTATATATATGTATAACTTCTATATATATGCCCTTATTTAGGCGCGTCCTAACCCCTTTTCTAGCGCGTACCCCGGTTGCTTTAGGCCTGCGCGGAGCTAGGCGAACATCGCTCCGAACTCGCAGCGCACGTTCCAGACCCTCTAATCTAACATTAATTACTTAATAATACTAGGGAGCGCTAGCTATAAGTAGCTCTAAGGAGAGACCGTTATCAATAAGGTTTTACTATATATAGAGTAAGTAAGATTAATAATATTATATATTATATTCTCTATATTATAATATTCTAAGTTTAGTTATAGCTTTAATATATAAATGAGAGCCTGATATTAACTTAAGGAAGTAAATCTCTTTATTAGACTTTATAATAGAGATAAGTACTAAATAAGTAAATTATATAATAGACCTGGATTAATATATATATATATCTAGATACTTTATATTTTTATTTTCTATATACCTCTAACTCTAATCTAAGATATATCTTTTAAGAGAGATAGTAATAAATAAGTAGTAAACATTTTCTTTATAAAGGAAACATTAAGGTTTTCTTTTATAGAAACATTGAGTTATCTCTTTTAAATAGAGATTGAGTAATCTAATTAGGGTCTTAATAAGAGACATTAAAAAATACGCTATAGGGTATACTTAGAAGTAGCGTTCGACTTTTATTATTATAGAAATAATGGTAATATATTAAGTTAATCTCTAACTAAGGGAGTCTTATATATAGGCGCGTAGGTATAGTATATATATATATAGCTAGACGGTAACCAATCGTAATATATAGGATATAGCTATAGTATAACTATACCTACCCCTCTATAAAAGAAGTAATCATTCCTATTACTATATATATGGCGTAAATAATACGCGCGGGCGGAATAATACTATATTATAGGAATTAATAATAATAACTTATTCTTATAACCTACAGCTTTATATGCTTAAGGTAGCGTAAAGAGAGTAAGTCTATAAGTTAATAATCCGTCTTATTGCTATAATAACCCTCTAAAGCATATTCACTATTAGTATAGCTATTACTATAGCTAGCGTTATAGTAATCTATAGTATTTTTCCTATATTTATTAGCGTAGTTATTATAGGAAATAGAATATAAGTTTATTTTTGAAGCCCTATATCTCTATTAATGAAAGAGATATAATACAATAAAGAGTATATTTAAAATCCTTATTCTATTTCCTATTACATAGTATATAGGTTTATACTATATAGTTAGGGCTTATAGCCTTATCTAGAGTAGAAATATAAAGTTAAGCCTTAAGGTTTAACTAAATCTAATAAAATTTAACTAAATAGATTTAATGTCGTAATGCGGTATATAATGTTTAACCTAGTTAGGACTAGCTAAATTAAGCTTAAGCTAGCTATGTTGTACTTCATTACTACTTCCAGACCTTCTAAGGGATTAGAAATAAGTATCTATATATACCTACCTTTCCCCCTAGGTTTCCCATGCTTTAGAGAGAGGATAACTATTTTAAAATACATACCTATTTATATTTAAACTTTCCCCTTTGTTCGAGTACTATATTAGAATTATTAATGTCCCTATACAATTATATATTTTCCCTATAGTTAAGGTTTTCAATATTCTTATACCTTTTCATTTCTTTATATACTTATCCCTATAAGCAATTCGCCGTGCTAATGGTTATTATAGGAGATAGAGTAAAGGTTATTACTTTACTACTCTATCTTTAGAGTGCTATAACTCTACAGATATAGGGAATATAGTAGGATAAAGTATATATTTAGATTTAGCCCTAAACTTCGCGTCGAATAGTATACCTTTCGATGTTATACAACTAGGGTTGATATATTCTAAATACGTTAGAAAGGTTAAGGTTAAAGGCTAAGGTAAAATAAGCTGAAATAAGGCGAGATAAAACGCTATATCTAAGCGTTATTAGCTATATATAGCCATAATCAATCGCCGATATGCATACAACTAAGACCACGCTAAGTCTTAAGCTACTATATATATAATAAAGTGCGCCTAAGCGTTTAAGAGGCTCTAGCGAGACTATTACCTACTTATACCTACCTTGTCCCCTAGCTTTTTAATACTTTAGATATAGAATTTATGTATAAGATATATACTTATTAATATGTATATTTTCCCCTTTATTTATATAGGTTATATGATAAATAAAAAAGATTACTCTATTATATTATTCGTCACCTGAACTTTATCTCTCTTTTATTAGCGATTTTTCTACCTCTCTTTTAATCTTTATAGCTATACGAATAGGTTATAAGCCTAGCTTACCTATTTAGCTTATGAGTCCCCTTAAGAGTAACCCGTTTCTCCATATATATATTTCTATTCCTATTAAGGGTATTATTTATTTAAGAGAATAGCTCTCTACTACCTATACTTAAATTGAAATCTTATAATCTATAGTGATATTCTTCTATTCGAATAAGCTATATTAATAATTCATTATATCTCCCGAGCTACTTAGTTACTAAGATTACCTCATCAGGTAACCTACGCTTGTGAGTGCTAATTCTTTATGTTATAAGACCTCCTCTAATTACCTCTATAAAGCCCCTCGTCTTCCTAACTAGTTTATACTAGCTAAGAGGGCTAAATAAAGCTATATAAAGCTAAATATTAAGGTTAAAGTATCCCTAAGCCCTAAAAGTACCCTTAAATCGCCCTCTAGAAGTACTCTTAAATTAAATATAAACGACTCTCTAAAATAATACTCATATTAAATCGACTTTAACCGGTTGCCAAAGCGGATAAAATATAGAAGAATACACATAGAAAAAGGTATAAAAAGAAGAATATATATTTACTTTTTATAAATTATTTAGTCATAAGATTAAACTATAGTAAGAGGACTTTACTATATTTACTTAGGATAGTTATTCTTTATCATTGAGCTCGGAATTACGCCGCAGCCCCTTCGCAAAAAGACTATAACAAATTCACCTAGTTCGTAGGTATAATTTAGGAAATACTATATAGGTATTTTAACCTATACCCTCTACTAGTTAAGGAAAACAATATAGGAACCCTATATATTCCTACTACTCGTAAGCAAACCCTCTGAATATTACTATATAAAGTCGGACGCGCGCCGCACCGGGGCTGATTATATCGGAGCCGAACAGGCTACTAAGGCTCTCGTGGCAACGCCACTATACGAGAGGTGACTCCTTGACTAGAGAGGTCTTTCCTAAGAGGTTCTTATAGCTAGAAGTATAAGAAGCTCTGCTACTATAAGTAGGGCCTTATACCTCTCCCTTATCCTTATCCTTATCCCTGAATTATATTAGTACTAGACCCTATATATAAATATACGGCCTCTGGCCACTGCATAGTGATTTTACCTACTTAAGTGCAACAGACCTTCTAACTCCGCGCCTCCTGATAATACATAGCCTTTAGTTACGTGATCCTTTCCTAACTATAGCCGTACTTATACGTGCCTATAGCCTCACGATCTTTAACTTCATATTAATAATAACGTGGTTTTTAATTATTTAATAAACTACGAAACTATTAACTTTTCCTCTCGCGCACTACCCGCGCTACTATTAAATACCACCTCTATTACCGCTTCGTCCGCTAGCTATACTATCGTTAGTAACGCTCTCTCTATTTAGTATAAGCCGTACTTACCGACGTTCGCCTAGGCTACCTAGGCCGCCTCTACCTTAGTAATATAGAGGACTTACTTAAAGAAGGGCTACTTTATAGGGTATGTAATAACCTACTAAACTTCTACTACTAAGTTTACTTACTTAGCTCTAATGCTATTACGCCTTATAGAGTCCCCTATAGGGGTATTAAGGTAAGCCCTCTTAAGGGCTATATTAATAATATACTCTCTATATATAGTAGAGTAGTTAATAAAGGAGCGGGTTTTATTAACTATATTAAGGCTAAACTCTCTAGCGATCCCCTCTATATTATTTATACTAAAGGGCGTACCTCGCTCAGGCTTAGCGTATTTATATATAGGGTCTAGTACTAATATAGTTAAGGGATAAGGATAAGGAAGAGGAAGAGGTATAAGGCCCTACTTATAGTAAAGCTTCTTATACTTCTAGCTATAAGAACCTCTTAGGAAAGACCTCTTTAGTTAAGGAGTTACCTCTTATATAGTAGCGTTTGTAGTACCTTACTAGAAGGTTAACCTTTTGGGTTAAGGAGTTATCTTATATAGTAGCTTTTACCTTACTAGAAGGTTTAGTAAGGGCGTTACTACGAGAGCCTTAGTAGCCCGTTTAGCTCTAATATAATTAGCCTTAGTGCGGCGCGCGTCTAACTTTATATAGTGATATTTAGAGGGTTTACTTATAAGTAGTAGGAATATATAGGGTTCCTATATTATTTTCCTTAACTAATAGAGGGTATAGGTTAAAATACCTATATAGTATTTCCCGAATTATGCCTGCGAACTAGGTAAATTTATTATAGTCTTTTTGCGAAGGGGCTGCGGCGTAATTCCAAGCTTAATATATAAATATACTAAGCCCGAGCGAGGTATACCTTTTAGTATAAATAATATAGAGGGAATTACTAGAGAGTTTAGCCTTAATATAATTAATAAAACCCGCTTCTTAATTAACTACTCTACTATATATAGAGAGCATATTATTAGTATAGCCCTTAAGAGGGCTTACTTTAATACCCCTATAGGGGACTCTATAAGGTATAATAGTATTAGAGCTAAGTAAGTAAACTTAGTAGTAGAAGTTTAGCGGGTTATTATATACCCTATAGAGTAGCCCTTCTTCGAGCAGGCCCTTTATATTACTAAGGCAGAGGCGGCCTAAGCAGCCTAGGCCTATTAGGGCTTCTGAGTTATAAGCTAATATAGAATACTTATTATAGTAAAGTAACCTATAAACGTTAGTAAGTACGGCTTGCGCTAACTAATAGAGAGAGCGTTGCTAATAATAGCATAGTAAAGATAGTAACGACTTCTAGCGGACGAAGCGGTAATAGAGGTAGTATTAGTAGCGCGGGTAGTGCGCAAGAGGAAAAGTTAATAGTTTCGTAATCTATTAAATAATTAAAAACCACGTTATTATCGATATAAAGTTAAAGATCTTAAGGCTATTAATAGGTATATATAAGTGCGGCTATAATTAGGAGAGGATTACGTAACTAAAGGCTATATATTATTAGGAGGCGCGGAGTTAGAAGGTCTATTGCACTTAAGCAGGTAAAATCACTATAAAGTAGCTAGAGGCCTTATTCTTTATTATATTAATCTAGTATTAATTAAGAAAACCTCTCTATTATTTATAAATAGAAACTACTTTAAATACTACCTTAAAAGTACTCTTTATAGATTAATTTAATATAAAGAAGAATCGCTTTTAAAATAAAGGGAAATACTAAGTTTATAAGTTGTTATTTAAATTAGTTAATATACTATAGATATTTATAAAGTAACTATTTAGAAGTTAACTAGTAATAAGAACTATTAAATATAGGCTTTTCGGTTTAAATCCCTACTTATAAGTAAGGATACAAATATAGACCTTAATATCCTATTATTATATACTAATACTAATAATAATAATAAGGCTTTAGCGTTTATTAGATTATAATATAATAATAGTCTTCTTAGGGTCATTAAGGACTATAATATAGCTCCTAAGGCTTAGCTTAAATTCAAAGAGCTATATAAGGCTAAAGGATTCACGAACGAGTATTTAACCTACAAGGGATTCTTTAATATAACCCTAGAAAATTTAGATAACTTAGAGACCTATCTTAACAAGGTTAAAGAGTTAACTAATAATCTAGCTATTAAAAACTTAGCTTAACCTAAGTAAGTTATAATAGCTAGAATACTAAATTCCTTAGATAGAAGTTATAATAGCTTTATAACTAATATTACTTATTTATTAAGAAAGGATTTAGAAGCCTATACCCTAGAATCTTTATTTACGAATTAATTAGATAAATTTAGAAGAAAACAGAATTTAAGTAATACTATTACTTTAACTAAGGCTTAAAATAAAAAGAATAATTAGAAGAAGGCTCAGGACTTATTCTATAAGAACTATAAAAAGATAGGTTATATAGAAGATAATTTAGCCTCTAGCCACTATATAGTGATTTTACCTACCTAAGTGCAATAGACCTTCTAACTCCGCGCCTCCTAATAATATATAGCCTTTAGTTATATAATCCTCTCCTAACTATAGCTATACTTATACGTACCTATAGCCTCACGATCTTTAACTTTATATTAATAATAACGTGGTTTTTAATTATTTAAACTACGAAACTATCGACTTTTCCTCTCGCGCACTACCTGCGCTGCTAATACCGCCTCTATTACTGCTTTATCTGCTAGAAGTTATTACTATCTTTACTATACTATCGTTAGTAACGCTCTCTCTATATTAAAGTAGTTAGCATAAGCTATACTTACTAATATTTAAGCCCTAATAGGCCTAGGCTGCCTAGGCTACCTCTACCTTAGTAATATAGAGGACCTGCTTAAAGAAGGGCTACTCTATAGGGTATATAATAACCTACTAAACTTCTATTACTAAGTTTACTTACTTAGGTCTAATACTATCGCGCCTTATAGAGTCCCTTATAGGGGTATTAAGGTAAGCCCTCTTAAGGGCTATACTAATAATACGCTCTCTATATATAATAGAGTAGTTAATAAAGGAGCAGGTTTTTTTAATTATATTAAGGCTAAACTCTCTAGTAATCCCCTCTATATTATTTATACTAAAGGGGATACCTCGCTTAGGCTTAGTATATTTATATATAGGGTCTAGTACTAATATAGTTAAGGGATAAGGATAAGGATAAGGGAGAGGTATAAGGCCCTGCTCGCAGAGCTTCTTATACTTCTAGCTATAAGAACCTCTTAGGAAAGACCTCTCTAGTTAAGGAGTTACCTCTTATATAGTAGTATTTATAATACCTTTAGTACCTTGCTAGAAGGTCGATCTTTTAGGTTAAGGAGTTATCTTATATAATAGCTTTACTATAAGAGCCTTAGTAGCCCGTTCAGCTCTGATATAATTAGCCCTAGTATAGCGCGCGTCCGACTTTATAATATTTAGAGGGTTTGCTTACGAGTAGTAGGAACATATAGGGTTCTTATATTATTTTCCTTAACTAGTAGAGGGTATAAGTTAAAATACCTATATAGTATTTCCCGAATTATGCCTGCGAACTAGGTAAATTTATTATAGTCTTTTTGTAAAGGGGCTATAGCGTAATTCCGAGCTCAATAGGTCATATAATCAAAGATATTATTTATAATCATAATAGTATATTATTAAATTAAATAAATACTATTAAATTCAATCTTAATAGTTGTACTACTATTCACGTTATTAATAATAATAATTAGTTCTTTAGTACCTATATAATACATAAATGAATTAGACAGGGTAAAGGAAATACTCTTATAGCTAGATTAGCTAGAGATATTATGCTTTGATTTCTAAATAATAATAATATTATTCTTAAGAACTATTTCTATATATCTAACTTAGGTATTAGTTTTCTAAGTTAATCCTAACTAGATAAAGAAGCTATAACTTATATAGCTTGCAATAGTATACCCTTATTATATGATATAACTAATAATATACCATAAGTTAAAGGGGGTAAAAAGAATAATTTACATTGAATAAATACTAAAGCTATAAAAGGTTCTTCCTTATTAGGTAAGACTATATATACTAGTATGAAGGATATTAATCTTAAACGTCCTACTTCATTATAACATAAAAGACTTAGCTATATAAATACATAAGTATTAGAATAACAATATAGAGATAATATTATTACAGATAATATATCTAATATAACTAAAATTCCCTATAAAGCCTATATACTAGGTAAATTCACTAATGAAGTAAATAAAGTATCTAAGAATAAGTTAAAGGATTATCCTTATTTATGTAAAGTTACTACTAATATATACAGACTTATAATACCTAAAACGTATAATAACTATAGATACTTTATTATCTATATTAATAGAAAGGCTTAATTTGCTTTTAGTAAACTGTTAGAGACTAAGAGCAAACTAGAGGTTTATTCATCTTTTAAAGAATATAAAGGTCTATATAAGACTATTATCTTTAAAATAAAGGAATTTAGTACTAACAGAGGTACTAAATTTAATAATAAATCCTTTAATAAGGAATACCTAAATCATAGTATTAAATATAATACTATAGCTATATATACTTATAAACCTAATAGGTTTTTAGAACCTGGTTTATAGAACCTATTATACGCACTATAATAAATAAACTTAGATCTATACTTAAACTAGCTAACCTTCCTAACTATCTATAGAGAGACGCCTTCCTAGCTAGTATATATATTTATAATAGAACCCTCTATAAAGGTTCAGGGAATAAGACCCCTCATAAGTTAGAGTATAATAATAAAGCTATTATATCTCATATTAAAGCCTAGGGTAATCTATACTACTATAGGAATAAAGATCTAAACCTTAAGGAACTAGACGATAGAGCTATGAAAGCTATACTAGTTAATTATAGATCTAATACCTATATAGTATATAATATATCTAAGAGAAAATCATTATAGATTAGAGATATAATAATCTATGAAAATACCTTTTTATGTTCTTATAAAAATAAGGATAGTAATCTTATAATAAATAATCTATATAAACTTAGCGGTTTTTATAACTCGGAAGGAAATCCAAGTCTAAATCCAGAAGACAAAATTATAAATAACGATAATAATACTAGTAAACCTAGTAATAATGCTATTAATAACAATAGTATTAAAAAATCTAAATTCACTATACAAATCCCCTATATGTCACCTGAGGATTTAAAAGACTATATATAGGCTAAGGAAGAAAGTATACGATTTACTATAAATAACTACCTATAAATAAAAGAGACTTTATCCGCTTATAATAATAATAAGGAAAAGTCCTTATATATTATAGGTATCAATACCTTATTAGAACTTTTACCTATAAATAAGCTATAACTTTGGTTAATGAATATAAATGGATTCAAGCTTTAGCAGAAGGGATATCTAATTTATATAAATAAGATACCTGGACTATAATTAAAGATAGCTATAAGGTCCACGTCCTAGGTGGAAAATAGGTTTATAAAATAAAGTATAATACTAATAATATACCTGTAAGGTATAAAGTATAAGGCACGTTAGGTTATATAAGGCTTTAATCAATATATAGGTATTGATTATTTAGAGACCTTTAGTACTATTTACAGGCCTGAAAGCAATAGATTATTATTAAATATAGCTATAAACTTAAAATAAGTTGTTAAATAATATAACGTTACTTTAGTGTTCGTTTATACTAATATAGATAAAGATATCTATATTAAAATCACTACTAGCTTTATATATAAGAAGGATAAGACCTTAAGCTTTTCTAATAACTATAATAAGTAAACTAATTTAGTTTACATAAGAATACCGAAGGTATATCTTAAAATTTCTATTATAACCTTATAAAGGTTGAATAAGCTTTAATAAATAACTATATTATATATAGTTATATATCTATATAGCATCTCTTTCATAACACTTTAATAACTATAAAACATGAAAGAATAACTATAAAAGTATTTCCTTCATGGAATAAATGATTTAAAAATCTATATAAATTCTAGAAATATTAATAACCTTATATATATATGATCCTTGGCTTTATAGCTATAAATATACGGAAACTGCGCACGGACCACATAGTGATCCGAGAACGATTCTGCTTAATAAGCCTAATAATTAGCCGCTTTAGTAGCTACGTTTTAGAATATCTTACCCCTTACTTATCGAGGGTAGGATTTATAACTTAGAGATAAAACTATTAATATTAAACGATTTGTCTATTAATCCATTCTAGGAAAAAAGTCCCCTTATACTTAAATTTATTAGCTTTTATTATAATATTACTTAGTCTATTAATGTGTATTATTTAGGCTATTTTACCGTCCCTTTTGCGACTTATATACCTATTCTTATAGGTTATAAGCCTAGCCTAAACCTTTTTAGGAGCCTCGCTCCTATTTAACCTCCTTAATACTATAATAAAAACCTTAAACCTATCCTCTACCTTAAGGCTACCTATTTAAGCTATTCTTTTGAGAGATATACCCTCTATACGTCCTATTTAGAGTTAGAAGTACTAGCTAGACTAGTTTGCTAGCTTTAAGATCGAAACCTCTTATAAGAAGCTATTTAGAACCCCGAGCTATTCGATTATACTGCTATTAATACTACTACTTCGAAGCGAGACGATATATTAGCTAGGCTATTTAACCTTGCTTTAGTTAATTATATATTCGAATTATCCCTAAGCCTTTATAGGTCTTGGTATACCCCTATCTATACCGGTATTCGAACGAGGATCAATATAGGCTATATACTAGCTATTATCCTAACTATAGAAGGTTCGCCTACTTAGTAGCTTTCTATAGAAGAGTCTTCTAAAGACCCTTTAAAAGAGGGATAAAGGAGGAGGAATATAACGAGTGAAACCTATAACCTCAAGGTTTTAACTATAATAACCTATATAACAAAGCTATAGTTAATACTACTAAGCTATATAATATATATCTCTCTTATCTTATTGTTATAATCTATACTATATTAGAGCCTATATATTATACTCTAAAGTTATTATAATATCCAATTTGAAAGTATAGCTTCCTAAGCGCTCTAGATCTAATAACTATAAAGTCTAGTCTATATATATAAAGGCCTTACTTATCAGTAAAGATATAAATATAGACTTATCTAAGCCTATAGATAATAGTAATATTAATTTAAATAATAAGGCTCTAAGCTATATATAGCTATTCTATAATAATGGGCCTCTAAGGGTTATGAAGGATAATATAATAGTTTACGAAGCTTAGAAATATCTTCAAGACCTATATAAGCCTATAGGGTTTACTAATAGGTTCCTAACTTATAAAGAGTTATTTAATACTACTTTAAGTAATTTTAACTCTATAGTAGAATATATGAATAAAATAAAGGAACTTATAGATAATCTAGTATATAATAAGCTTAAATTACCTAGCTAGGTAGTTATAGTATAGATATTAAATAGCCTAGACACAGAGTATAATAGTTTTATAACTACTATTAGTTAAGGTCTTAGGGCTAATAAGGATGCCTATACGCTTAATAGTCTATTCTCTAACTTATTACATGAATCAAGACGTAAGGGTAAAGTAATAAATTTACTACTAGTAAAAATAAAAATAATAATAATAATGAGGTTAATAAAAAGCCTTAGAAAAAACAAAAGGGTCTATATTACAAAAGCTATAGGAGGACTAGCTATACTAAAGATAACTATGCCTTTCTATACCTTGAAAAGGCCCTAGTATAGTGGAATAGATCTAACAATACAAATAATAGAAATAATAATAAAAGTAATAATAAACATAATAGTAAAATAAGAATGGAAATAATAATAAGAATAATAATAAAAATAAAAATGTAAATAATAATAGAAATAAAAATGAAGATAAGAATAAAAATAAAAGGAATACCAATAATAATAATAAAGATAATGGTAAAAATAATAATAAAAATAATAATAAGAATAATAATAAGAATAATAATAAAACTAATAATAAAAGCAATAATAAAAGTAATGAACCTTCTACTTCTACTACTAAGGAAGTTAATATAACTATCTCAAGGATAATAAAAGAAGTAGAAGATAAAGGCAATACTTCAATAACCCCCTATATGTCTATGGATTAACCTATTGATCAAAACGATGATCCTATGGACGTGAACGATTGTGATAAAGATCAGGAATTTGAAAACGTAAATATATCCCATAATAATAATCCTTATAACAATAATATAACTAATAGTATAACCTTAGTTACTTTGATATAATAGAGTATTTTAACTAAGGAAAAGGGTTTGGGATCAAGGCGTTATAATAACCAAATTGACACTGTATATTATATCGATACTGCTGCAACTATTCATATAGTTAGAATTCACACTCTTTTATATAACAAAAAACATAAAAATACCTCTATAAAGTAGGGCAAAGCGAATCAGCTTACTTTAAATGTAAAGGGAGATTTAGATATTTTCCCTAATAATAATAAAGTAACATTAAAACACGTCTATTATATACCTAAACTAGGTATTAATTTACTTAGTTAAAATCGTATTAGTAATGTAGGTACAGCGTCTATTATATAGCAGAAGCCTATATTATATAATATATTTAAAGATCGTATTATAGCTACTAGTTGTGAGCTTAATAACCTCTATCTCTTTAGAATACCCTTAAATCAGGGTTCTAAAGCCCCCTTAAAGAGGAATAATAATAATAACCCACTCTATACGCAATCTATAACTAATAATAGTAATAAGGATCTATATAAATTATAGTATATTTATTGAGGTTATATAACCTATATATATCTTAAACGTCTTTCAGATGATACTAAGATAAATAATGAGAACTTTATAGATAAAAGTAAGGCTATAAATATAAAACATCTTTTACCTTATGAAGCCTGCCTTAAGGGTAAGTTTATTACTAAGGTAAAGAAAAAATCAATATACAATAAAGATCTAGATTATCTAGATTATATAGCCTTAGATCTTTATGGACCTATGAGTCTTGAAACTTATAATTACTGTAGGCGGTTTATAATATTTATTAATAAATATACCCGCTTCATATAGGGAAGATTATTATAAAATAGATCAGTAGAAACTCTTACTAAGGCTTTTAATGAATTTAAGGGTAAAGTTAATAATAATAATAACAATAAGCGTATAAGAGAATTTAATACGGATAGTGGATTAGAATTCACTAATAAACGTCTTAAAACTATATATATAAATAGTAGTATTATTTATGATATTAGACCGCTATATACCTATAAACTAAACGGATTAATAGAGCGTATTATACGCACTATTATTAATAAAACTAGATCTATATTATATAACTCTAGTCTATCCTTAAACCTATAGGGTGAAGCGGTCCTTGCTTCTATATATCTATATAATGGATCCCTATATAAGGCTCTTATATAAAAGACTACTTTTGAGTTAAAAAATAAAGAAAGCCTAATATAAATAATATAAGGGTATAGGGTAGTTTATGCTACTATAAAAACTATAATCTATTAATGAAGAAGCTCGATCCTAGCGCTTTAAAAGGAGCTATTATTGGTTATAGTTCTAATATATATAAGGTCTATCATATTAATAATAAAAAGGTGTAATAATCGAGAGACGTTGTTATATTAGAAAACAGCTTTATTACGTAATAGAAAGAGTTACCGATATATATTAAACCCTAATTCGATAACAATACTACTAAAAGTAGTAATAATAATAACAATAATACTATGATGTCTCCCCTATATACTAGTAATAACTCTATACCGAATTTAACTATTGAGGCTAGTATTAATAATAATGATAATAATGATAATAATGATAATAATGATAATAATGATAATAATGATAATAATGATAATAATGATAATAATGATAATAATGATAATAATGATAATAATGATAATAATGATAATAATGA
>JAVHLU010001245.1:0-34200 GCA_036785755.1 Colletotrichum ledebouriae | reverse complement strand
AAAAAGGGGGGGGGGGGGGGGGGGAGCCCATTGGGTAGGGCTTTTCTTTTACCTTGCCCCTTCGGGAAGGACGGGCTCGGGGGAGAAGATGTGGTGGGATCTTGCAGGGCGGAGGCCGAGCCGGTCAAGTCGGCTGGGCCCTTATTTCCCTTTTGATCTTGCGAGAGATTACTCGAGGCCATCGCCATTGTGCTGTCGGGTTTGTTCAAGGTGTCTTGAATAAGGGTACTGTCTTCGAGGACGCTTGTGTTCTTGTCCTGTTGTATTGGCAATGTGAAGGTATTACGATGATTTTGGAACTGTGAAAGGAGGGCAGGACACAAAGGGAGGTTTTCATGTTGGATATGGATAGCAACGGGATGGTAAGAGTGTGATTCAGAGTGGAGCCGTATTCAAGTGAATCTTTTTCATTCGACGTGCGAGGTCGTGAGGCTGATGACAGTGCTTGACAGACTAGGCAAGGTTAGAGATCAAAGGGGTTGGTGAGAGGCCGCTGTTGATGATTTAGTGGATCAACACCTGAGGCAGAACCGGTAGTTGATTGTTTCTTGAGCTGGGTGTGAGGCTTCGAAGTTTGGATGAGAGAAATCTAGGCGTGTGACAGTGGGAATAGTTGCTGTGATGGTGGAGGTGAGATGAATGAAGATGACTAAACAATGGTGTTGTCTGTTGAATACAAGGTCTTGAAATCAAACCTTTTACAAGGAATTAAGGACCAAAGTAATAAAACCATGGTCCATATCATCTTGATCTTTGGTCGATATTCTTCTTCTTGCTATCAGCTATTCTCGCTATTATTTTATCTTCGCTATACAAGTCCCTTTGCTATGTGATTTTGTGGACTTAATCACCAACTGACAAAGTCTATAGGTAAGAACACGGGGACAACCCATCTCAATTTCCTACTTTAGAGATTGGAGGTTGACAGGCTGTACTTTGGAAGTGAGCAATTCCTCATCTGCTTGGCAACTACGTTTGATGAGAGCATCAGAACGTCTGTATGAGGCATACTGCTCCTATTGACGCAAGACAAAGGAATGAGACTCGCAGTCACATCATGTCCAAAAGATTGAAGACAAGCACAAGGTGTACGTTCTGCTCTCAGCACAAGCCCCCGAGGGTCTATTTCCGTTCAAGGATTTCGTCCAGAAGAGAAATTGCACTTTACCTCAATGCATGTTGTTGGTTATGGGCTAATAAAAAGAAGAAGAAAAAAGCCACAATGACTTCCTTGGGGACATGTTCAAATTGGCCAGTTCAGTCATGTGTTAACCTCAAATTCTGCAATGGAACCAGGATGTTTAGCAATAGATCAACAGTTCTCATGTGAAGTTGAAATAATAAGGTGTTGCAGGTTGAGATGGCGGCCTGTGATCACAGTTGATCCGCATGATTCCAAAATGAAGATAATATGCAGTCTCTTAATGAAATTGAATGCCTGCAGCCATTTCAAAGCCTGTCGTCGTACTCCTATGAAACCACTACAATTGCTATGAATTGTACGCCGCTATGATCTGAT
The DNA here is from genome assembly GCA_036785755.1 of Colletotrichum ledebouriae. Taxonomy (NCBI): domain Eukaryota; kingdom Fungi; phylum Ascomycota; class Sordariomycetes; order Glomerellales; family Glomerellaceae; genus Colletotrichum; species Colletotrichum ledebouriae. Next base: position 32,681 of record JAVHLU010001245.1, on the reverse strand, counting down.
CAAATTTCCTCTCAGACTCTGAATTAGACCCTTTTGGATTATTACGCATATCCGACGTCTTTCTGGGGAGCAGCGGATCAGGATATTGTTCTGAGTGCTGTTAGCCCCGGTGCTCATTCGCAGCGGCCTCTTTTCTAATGTGGCGAGTGGGATGACCTTACTGGGATCGAAACGCTGATCGATAAGCTTCGCCTTGAAGGATTCATATTCCTCCCGGGACTTCTCGGTGTTCCAGTTGGTTGTCTTCTCATCCCCAGCGCTACCTCCCGCCTCAGGTTGAGGGGTCTGAAGCTGAGTGGACGCTGCCATGGTTCCAGTCGTCTTGTAACCCGCACAAAAGTATATTCACGTTCTGTTCACGAATCGACCGTAAGCTTGACATAGGAGCATCATAGCCACCTTTACATAGCTGTGCTTACTGTTGTTGTCGTGCTGCAGAGCCCGATATGGCTGGCAATGTTCATGCGCCAAGAGCAGGATACCCAGCCTGGGGGGTTTATAAGTTTGTGGGAGCTTCTAAGTTGAGATAACGAATGGGAAAAGATGAAGAATCAGGTAGTAAACAATAGCGGAATTCAGTAATTATATCCACCTGCTGAAGTCGCAATGTCCAAGTATCCGCCCTGCTTACGCAGTCTTGACATGCTGATGTCGAAGGGAAACGGGGAAACGTTGTCCTGTTCTGCCCAAACCCGTCAAGCTCACAGGCCGGGCAACCCCACCATTCCAAGGGTGTTTCCAAGATCCGATGCAGCGCCTGCTGACGCTCCCATCCCCCCCTGACGCAAACCCCTCCACACAAGTGCCCGGGAGCAGGGACTTGATCGTTACGTTGGTGTGGCGCGAGTGGTCCAGCAAGCGGGAAGTAGCCGGCCAGTAGCCCCCTCCGTCCGCGGGAATGCCAAAGTAAAATAAAAATTAGCCCCGAACCTGAAAGGTTCTAGGAACGCGGATCGAAGAAAGACTGTCGACCAACTTCATCCCACCTTTTTCAACCGCACCCTGCATCGACGTCAGATCTGAATGTTTGTTAACCCTCATCTTGGTGGCACTCAGAATATTCCGATGCTACCACCATAGCTACCGTAACCTGCCAGCCTCCTCACGCTCAAAGCAACGCTTCTTTTGCTCCCCCTAAGCACCACTTCCTATCTAGGCAACCTTGCAGACTCACTAGGTAGCTTGCATCAGTTCAAACGGGCCGATCCTTACACGAAAACCTGCCATAGTCTCGGTTCCCACAATGGTTAAGAAGGGAGCTGTTCCTGATGCGTGGGACGATGATGATTGGGAGAGCCAAGCCGACAAGCTCGACTCCCAACCCCAGCAGCCTCTGCCCCAGGTGCCATTGAGCAAGGCGGAGCGTCTCGCGCGGCACGCTGAGTTGAATCGCAAGCTATGGGAAGAAGCGTAAGCTACCCTTGGGTTCATCTCCTCGGCTCTGAAAGTCCGCCTTGGGATTTATCCCCATCCCCCCAAGACCCTGGGAACCTGACTGACCATGGCTGCCCAACAGCGACTCTCCGGCTCCGATGAACTTCCTCGACTCTCAACCCTCCGTTCCCCTGGCCTCCACCTTCAAGCCCCAAGTCAAGGTCCTCAGCCGCAAACCTGCGCCCCAGATGATCGCCCGTCGCGATCCCGTCACCGGACTCTCCCAGATGTCTCTTGCCGACGATGACGCAGACGAAAAGCCCGAAAAGAAGCCGCAACTCACGCCAGAGGAGATCAGGGCCAAGCAGCAGCGCGAGCTCGAGGAGAAGCAACGCAGATACGAGGAGGCACGCGCCAAGATTTTCGGGGAGTCAAATCCCTCTTCCGGTGCCTCGAGTCCGGGAACTGTCACGCCCCCTAGAGGGTCTGGCGAGGGCGGCAGAGGGAACCAGCGCGGCAGGGGACGCGGACGAGGAGGAGGCCACAGAGGTAATTCAAGCAGGCAGGAGGACAGCAGACGGCCCGGCAGTAGGCATGACGTGGGCCGATCCGAAAGCGGCAGAGAACTCTACGATCCCAACTACGCGTTAAGAGGAGGCGGTGTCTCCTTGCAGAATCGCGGCAGCGACTCTGGCCAGCTATCTGGACGCTCTACTCCGAGGGACGATGATCAACTCAAACAAGCTATTCGGACACCGCGTGGACCCGATGGGACCGGAAAGGGAGGGTTTGGATTTGCCAGGAGAGGCGCCAAGGAAGGATGAATTACTACCATGTCGCGGAATCGACTACCAACCCCCGCCAATCTTTCCTGCTAGCTGGACGACGCGCTCTGTCTCGCTCGTCTTATCCTTGCCGACGTCGCTGATCACCTCACGATACGTGGTGAGCGCCAGTCTACCCAAGTCTATACCAGTTATGCTTGCCCAATGCGCCAGGGTATCTCGAATGTAAGAAGGCGAAATTCCATCAACAAAGTCCCCTCTTGTTCCACCATTTTTGGAACCAAGGTCTTCGCCATCAGAGTCCTCAGCCGAAAAGTAGGCCTCGTCGATTTCGGCAAGGAAGTCTTTTTGCTCGACTGGACCGGGTTTCGTCGTGAACCCCTTGCGCTCGACGATGATTGGATCATCGACCTTAATTTGACCACCGCCGTTCGTACAGCCGCCGGGGCAGGCCATCACCTCGACGTAGGCATACTCGAGACCGGCAGACTTGCCGGTATGCCTCCGCGCAGCGCCGAAGGCCTTGCCTCCGGGCATACGCGAAGGGCGCGCGGGTTTCAGCTTGCGCACAAGATTCTGGATATTTCGGAAGCCATAGAATCTTGCACCCTTGAATATTGGGTCCCCTGTAGAGGATGCGACGACGTATTCGACAACATCGGCGTTGCGCCCGCGTATTATTTGGATCTGGGAATTTGGGTGTTTAGACGCCACTGTCTGGAGAGTGAAATAGAGATTTCCGCCGGAAGAGCCCGCGACTTTGGATGAGCGTTGAGCAGCGCGGTGGGGAAAGAGGAACTTGTCCAGCCGCTCGTCAGGGAACGTTGTGCGCTGGAGGTCAGGTTTGCTCCGGGGAAGGTCGAAGAAATTGAAGCCTCTTGATTCCGCGAGCATTAGCACCTCCTTACTTGTGATGACACAGTCCACATCGCGAATCCCGCGACCTGGCGTCCCGTCTCCTGCCCAGACAGCGTCCGTAAGTTCCTCACGACTGGCCTCCAGCTTCTTGTCGAAGCATGGCATGACCGCAAGATGCCAAATCCTACTCGGGGGAATGTCCAACTTCCTGCTTAACACCGTCTTGAGCAGTGTGCCCATCAGTGCCTGCGGGGACTTCACTCGTGACAGGTGCGGGAGGACATATGGATGCGTCTTCTCGGCGTAGCAAACCCAACCGGGACACGAAGCAGTGAGGATCGGCTTCGTCGCAGAAGACGCCGGCGCATCCTCAGCACCCAGAACCTCGTCCGCGCCCAATACCAAGCACGCCTCGCGCGCGACGTTGGTATCGACGATCCACGTAAACCCATTCCCATACTTGCCGCCGCCCGCGAGCCCGTCCGGCCCACTGAGCAGCCTCTCCAGCATGTTTCCCGCCTCTTTCTCCGTCGTACCGTTGCCGGCGGCGGCGGCCAGGCTAGCCCTTGTCTGAGGCGAGACGCTCGCAACGAAAAGCTTGCGGCTCTCATCCTCGAGGCCGTCGACGCGAAACTGGCCAGTCTCGTCGGGCCCGACGATGCGTAGTGAGGAACCAAAGTCGAGCGTGTTCAGGACCTCGGTGTGAGACTGCAAGCTAACCAGCACGGCCTCGGCGGAGGTGACGCAGCCGGAGCAGGCGAGGCAATCCGTCAGGGAAATCTCCGCAGGCGGGGCGTTGGCTGTTGCTGCTTCCGCAGCGGAGCCCGGTTGGCCGTCGAGGATTACTTCGGTCTCGAGAGACGAGGCATCTTGGAGTGGGGGCGGGGCGGAGGGGAGGGTTTCGATGGGTTTGATGCAGGCGACGCCCGGACTAATGAAGTCGTTCAGGTCGTCTGCTGAGAGGATCGCACTCATTGTGAGTGGCGGCTCGTTGGGAGAGGCAGTATTGGTTCAGGAATGATTCGCAGTATTGGCGGGGGGTTTTGAAATATCGCAGTTTGGGAAAGTTCTCTTGTTGCGGCGCGAAGATGTTTGTAGATGGAGAAGCGACGGAGAGATTGGGAGCCGCGCCCTTTATGTGATGTGCTTGCTAACGTAAAAGAGGGCCTTCTACCCTTGCCTTGCGTCTCTAGCGTCTGTCCAGTCCTCCTCCGCGAATCCGGAGATGCGTAAACTGGCCGGAGTAATTAGAAAAGGATAAGTGAAATTCAGTACCGGGTCGTGATTGCAAATCAGTCCCCCACCACTGGATTCGGAGAGGGGCTGGAAGGAGAAAGTTCAGTCTGCCAATGCGAAATCGGCATGTGGCGGATTGGGAAGAAAAAATTAAGTGGACTGAGCCCCGCGGCATCGGCCGGCAGGCATCCTTGGTACCTACGGAGCAGAAAGTGGAGGGGTACCGGGGGGGGGGGGGGCAGGGGTTTTTCAGGCAGTGCGACGGGGGGTGAGGGGGACTACCTCAGTCCAATGACGTCGCTAGCTGAGGTCATCCATATACAGCAGCTTCAACGATCTTTAGTATTCGCAGTCGAGCTCCAGAGGGGTTCATTAAGCATCACCTAAACTTGATCACATTGGCCTCAGTCTGAAGCGCTGAAAACGAGAGCTCAGCAATGGACGTGAGAGCCACCTTCCACGCGTGCAGACACACTCCTACTGACGATGATCAGGCGGTATCAACCTACAGCTACGGAAACCTGGGATGGCTTTGCACGCAGGCCATTCCGCTGATAATATGGCCGAGATTCATCGGCAACCTCCTGCGACCAGATGATTACCAGGCTGCCGCAACCAGTGAGCCAGCCCTGCCTCCCTCCTCAGCTACACTACACTCCAACAAGTGAGGTAAGACTGACAAACTGGCTCTCTAGCCCTGGAGGACTACTTCGCCCGTTCCCTAGGTTTCGCTCTCCTTACTCTAGGTCTTCTAGTCGTGACACTTTCCGGGGCCGTTCCTCTCACACCCGAAGATCAAAGTCAGATAGGCCCCCTCTCCCCTACCTGATTTGACCATCTCAAGTATACTTACGCACAGGAACAGCACCGCAAGGCACAATCTCGCCCTACGCCTATGCGACCATCTTCTTGACATCACTTCATAACGCCTCCGCTGCTTTCTACTGTTATAGTAGGTGGCTCAGGTCTGACCAGACCGCCTTCTTCCTAGGGTGCTTAGGCAGCACCGTGTTCGCCGTGTTTGGGCTGTGGTGCCTCATGTTTGCCGGGGATGAGTCGCGCCGCAGCAAGAAGCATGGCTTTGATAAGGATACCAGTTCGTTCCCCTTCAAGAACACTGAGTCCTACCGCACCAAGAAGAAGGGAATGTGAAATATCAGAAAGAGACCTTAGACAAGGCCGTTGGCTGGGCACAGCAGCTGAGGAGACTCGTAGGCTGTAGATGAACCAATGCCGGTTCAAGACAGTTGTCGAGATCGAAAAGCGGATAGAATATAATCACCAAGGGGACAGAATCGACATAACGCAAAGATGCGTCAGAGTTGCAGTTAAGAAATCCGTTGCCACTCCAAGCTAAAGGGCAAATCCATTGTCCAAAGTCACATTACATTAAGATCATAATCCAAGGGCTGGTGTCGAGTCTGCGAGCATAGTACCACTACACAATGCGCGGTCACTTGCCGCATGATAAATCAACAATGAACTGTTCTTCTAGTATACATAACTCCAGACCCCTGTTGCCATCCATATCAAACCGCGGTTCCATTCGCTAAAGTCTGGTCAACTAGTCTCGCCTCCCGGGACTCCATCTCATCACCGTTTGTGTCGACAGTGTTGCCGTCCTGGCTCTCAATGACACCAAAGGGTTGCACGTCAGCAGCACCTGAAAGCACAGCTGCCCTGCGATTGTGCCAGTCAACTTCGCTTTGAATCACTTGTGAAAGGAGAACCTCCTTCTCCTGCCACTCCTCTTTGTAGACCTTTTCCCAGTACTTGACTTCGTCCTGAAGTTTGACCGACTCTTCTTCTGACCACTTGACTTGGAATCTGCAGAGTCGGTAGAGCTTCTCGAGGGGCATCCCAAGCTCGTCTAGGGTGAACCCTTGCTCTTCGGTCAATGGGGTGAAAAGGTCGGATGATAGGTCGTCCTCGTCTGCAGCGTCGTCGATGGAATCATCATGTCCAGCGGCATGTGATTGGGGCGTCTTGATGATGATTTTGAGCTTGCCTTTGCCCGTGGGACCTGACTGCATCGACTTGGGGACAGGATCGGACGGCCTGAGGGCCTCTGTCTCGTGAACGGTTCGCATGTGCTTCGCTAAGGCATCGGACCTTGTGAATGAGCGGTCGCACTCTGCATTTTAAATCAGTAAATGTCGCTGAAAGAATGAGGGTAGAGGAGCTTACCTGGCAGGTAGCAGTAGAATGGTTTCTCCCTGGTGTGGGATCGCATGTGTGCCTTCAATGCGTAACCACTTGCGTGCGCCATGCTCTTACGGTTGCATCCATTCCATTCGCACGTATACTTCTTCTGCCGGCTCTCGATGTGATCGTTGTGAATGTGCTCAACCAACTTGTCCATGTTGCCGAGATCTCCCGCGTCGCAACCCTCCCATGCACAGACGGTCACCTGCTCTTGAAAGTCCTCTTCGTCGAGTCTCGCGTTGATGGGGGAACTGGGAATATCACCGGACGTGTCCGATGAGACGTCCGATAAGCCCTCAAGAGGATCTGCCTCGGGTTCGGGCTCATGGCCGGGTTCATGGACTGTGGCAGGCGCAGGGGAGGTTGTCGACGTAGCTCCGAGCCTCTGTCGCTTTGATGGTCGAAGGAGTGATTCATCTTCGTAGTCGTGAACTTCATTCTCAGAAGCGTCGCTGTTGTCCATTGAGGACAGAGGCGACTCGGGTGGTGTCGATTGGCGAACCATCGTGAGCGGTCGGGGAATGGAAAGGTCTTTCGAGCGATGCAGAAATCGGTATCGAATGGTGTTCGCCGATGGTAAGATTGGACAATTGGCGAATCGAGCTGCGGTCGTGGTGGTATCGATGATAGGAGACTGTGCTGATTGCAGGTTTCTAGGCGGCCTGATTGACGATGGGAAAGAGCTGGATGTGAAAACAATTGCTCAGGAAGCTCTGAGCAATGCACAACTCCTGACAGTTGAAGTTGTGTTTGCGCCTGGATCGCGACATGAACGACCGTGGCTCGCGGAGCTTGTCTGGTGGGTCCTGCTGCGCATTTCCGGGGGAATTTTGCCAGCTCGGTCTCAGCTGGCAGATTTCCCCTTGCCAGTGTTAGCAAGCAGCCAGGCACCCACGCACCCAGGCAGAACCCCCTGCAACTTGGGGTCTCGAAATCCTCCATTATTTTGTTTATGCCCCTCCCCCACCATCACAACCCAGACAGGCACTCATTTTGCGCAACACATGCCACCTTGCTCCCAGCGGACCAACACACTCGTATTTGCATCATAACAAACATGGCGACCACGCGCAAGGTGTTCTCCCTCGAGGGAAAGGGGCTCAAGCTCGACACCGCTGCCGACCTCGAACCCCACATCGCCGACTTGCGCACGATGGATGTGGAGGAAGTCAAGTTTCTCGGAAACACTCTTGGAGTCGGTGCTTGCAAGCTCCTTGGAGAGGTCTTGGCCACCAAGAAGAATCTTAGGGTTCGTTTTCCAGACATCAGCTTGGTTTTTTTGCGCGCATACTGACTTATACGACGGATAGGCAGCTGACCTTTCCGACATCTTTACCGGCCGCCTCCTGAGCGAAATTCCTGAGGCGCTCTCCTCTCTCCTCACCTCGATCCTGAACCTTCCCAAGCTCAACACGATCAACCTTAACGACAATGCCTTTGGAATCAACACCCAAGCTCCCGTTGTCGCATTTTTGGCTGCTCACGTGCCCCTCCAGCACCTTTACCTGAACAACAATGGTCTCGGCCCCCATGCGGGTATTCTGGTGGCGGATGCGCTCTCTGAGCTGCACGCGAAGAAAGAGGCGGCGAGAAAGGAAGGCAAGGAGGTTCCTGATCTCGAGACCGTTATTTGCGGTCGCAATCGCCTGGAAAACGGCAGCATGCAGGCCTGGGCCAAGGCTTTCAGGCTCCACAACAAGATCAAGGAGATCAAGATGGTCCAGAACGGCATTCGTCAGGAGGGAATCAGCCATCTCATCAGCCAAGGTCTTAATCACGCAACCGAGCTCCGCATTCTCGACCTTCAGGACAACACGTTCACGATCACTGGCGCTAAGGCCGTCGCCAGCGTTCTCCCGACCTGGTCGCACCTGCAGGAGCTGGGCCTGAATGATGCCTACCTCACTGCCAAGGGTACCGCTCTGGTCGCCAAGGCTCTTGCTAAGAGCAAGTTGAACGAGCTCGAGATCCTCCGGCTGCAGTTCAACGATATCACTTCCAAGGCCCTAACTGGCATTGCTAGCGTCGCCGCAGACTCCCTACCCGCGTTGAAGAAGGTCGAGCTCAACGGCAACAAGTTCGAGGAGGAGGACCCCTCCGTTGTCGCCGTCCGCGAGCTTCTCGAGGAACGCAAGGAGAGGCTCGGCGGCGACGTCGTTGATGAGGAAGCTTGGGGCCTTGATAGCCTTAGCGACCTCGAAGAAGAGGACTCTGAGGATGAGGAGGAGTCCGAGGAAGAGGAGGAGGAGCTCGAGCCCGAAAAGAGAGCCGAGATCCTCGTCAAGGAAGCCGAGGAGGCCCAGGAGCAGCCCACCGTCCAGCTTAAGGATAAGGAGGTGGACGACCTGGCCAAGAAGCTGGAGAAGACCGGAATCTAGAGAGTGGCAAACTATTGCCTTTGGTTTATTAGTTTAGAAGGAGGAACGCAAGAGGACTGCCCCCCATTAACACGGAGAGACGATACCCCCCAAAACACACTTCATCCCCATTACCCATGAGTGGCGATCTTAGTCGCACTCAAGAAACTGAGCCGCGCAGAAAACAAAAAAGAGCTGGCGTGTTGCTTACACAGCATTTTTAGCCATCCGCGCGAGCAAGGTACTTGTGCATTTGGGGTACGTTATCCCGCGGTGCCCCGGACATCACTCCACGATCACCCCACACACCTGGCCGTCTTCAGCACAGCCAAATCACAAGAACATCACAAAAATAGGTCGCGTGAGCGAAGAATGTCTATATAATAGGACTCACCTAAGGTCCTCGAGACAACAAGGAATTGCTTCGGCAAAAGAAGAATCAACGCAGATACCAATCACTATCACTCTGAAACCATTCTTGAAGTAGCATGACGGGACACTATCTCTTCGAAACCACAGACTCGGTCATCGAAATTCTTTGGGATGTGGCTCTCGCCTTCTTCATCGTTCGCATCGCTTTGGTCTACTTCCTCCTTACCTTTACGACGGGCACCCTCCTTTCCTGGGTTGCCTTCAGTTGCCAAGAGTACCTGTTTCCTTTCTCCAAGCAGCATGCATCCACAGCAGAGACTGAGCTGATGCTCATCCCTCTTCAGGCCGCCGTCGGGATAGTATGGGCGCGCTACGTTGTGGTGTCATACGAAATTCCGCGTGTTGCATGGTTCAGGCTTGCTGTCGGAGGATTGGCCGCATACTTCATATTCACGGCCGAGACGCTGCTTGGATTACTCCTCTATACGGAGGGTCACGGCGATTGGATCTGGGAGACTGATGGCAACATTTTGCTAGCGTTCGCTGGCCTCTTGGGGGCTTTTGCGCTGATGCCTACGGCCATGATGGGGCTTGAGGGAAAGGTTGTTGGTGTAGTTGAACGGGAAGCGGTGATGGCAGGAGACATGTCTTCGGAGACGGCGGCAAAGGGTTGATAGAGGCTGCGTAAGTCAAGACCATGATCTTGTCGTTTCGCATGGGACACTGACATGTTCTCAGCCTACACTTGGCCTTTTGTTGATGAAAGAGCTGAGGAAGAAAGACAAGTAATACAGACAAAAGTCAGGAAGCTGATGATATGTAACAGCGAAGGGGGAATGGGACGGAGAGAGAGAGACACGGCATACTTGGAGAGAGCTTCTACTCGCTGGGCCTCGTACGTGGCCCTGGACCGGAGCACCATGGAACTCAGTACGGTCTCGATGTAGGCGTTCCATTCGTCCTGAAGATTGGGTATGGTCACCCCCTGGCCATTCTGGGAGTACCACGTGTCGAAGTCGCCGAGCAAGCTGTAGACACTCTCGTACGTCGCACAGAACTTTTGCCAGACCGCGATGTTGTTGACGTACTCGAACACGAGCCCTGAGAAGAGAAAGAAAAAGCGTCAGAAAACAGCAACAACGAGAGTGGTTTCGTTTGAGAAAAATATAACCGCAAAAAAAAACACTCGACAGTCAGTGTGAGCCCAATGTTCCAACGTCAGGACGTACCTGTTTCTTTCCTTTCCTGGAGCTGAACTTGAGAACTCATTTTCTTGTACTTTGACATTTCGTTAGGCTGCTTGCCACCGAGTAACTGAGCTCAAGGTGTTAGCTTCTAGCAACAAGGGCCAAAGACGGCGTCGCGGTGTGCTCGGTTGGCGGTTTGCAACTTTGCCATCAACCCACCCTGCCTTTCTTTTGGTTTGGTCTCTTTTGCATGATCGTCAAGCGGTCCTTGAAGCCGATGCTTCCCATCTGCGCCAGCATCAGGTAGAAGAAAGACCTGTCCTCGTTGTGTACCGTGACCCTCAGCGCATTGATGTCCAGAATAGTCGCCTTCGTGACCTGGCAACGCATCTTGGGTGCAGGTTTGGACACGGCGGGAAACTGGCCCGTGATGGCGCCCTTGTCTAACCACTGGGTGAAGAAGTCGCCCATCAACTGGCCTTCGAAAACGTACTCGGCTAAGCGGCGCTGTCAGAATGGGAATATTTAACAAGAATAAAGAAAAAGTTCTCAAGATAGGCAGGGACATACTGTCGTATGGTGATCTGACCGGTACGCCGGAGCCGTTAATATACTCGGTGTCGGCCCGGGACAGCTGCTTGATGGACTAGTCTGAACAAACGGCAGATCCGTTGCCCCAATACTTGGACACGACATCCCATCTTCCGCCCTGGATTCCGTCCGATGGGTAGGTCGCAGGGCCAGGAAAGGCGGGATACCTTGAGTCTTTGAAGGTTTTCAGTTTTCTGCCGCATATAGAAACAGGCTTCTATGATAGTGTCGCTATGCCCTACACGCGCTTGTCGAGGACGTTGAAATGCTCGCCGTGGTCGTCGTCGTCGTCTGCGTCGGCTTCCTCCCCAGCGTCGATGACGTCCGTGTTATCGTGATACTCGTCCCTTTTTGTTGCGGTCGGAGAGCCCGGCCATTGTCCGTCCGACTTGATGCACCAGTCGCAGTCCGGCATGTCTTCGTCGTTGGGATAGATTGTTGAGGTTCGCGCAGCCGCAGCATTTGCCCGTTGTCGCTGCCCGTGGCACCACAGGCCAGGCAGTTGCTACACTGCAGCGCAGATTTGCTGCCGCAATCCGAACTTCGAAGATTCATTTTATTCTTACACTTACCTCGTTAGCAGATTTGCTGCCGCAATCCGAACCGTAGTCCGCGCCGACAAAGTTGGTCGGATCGATGTTCGCATCTGCGTTATAGCCCCACCCTGGCATCACGCCTGCGGAGGGAAAGTCGTTGGGATAGCACAGTTTCCCGTCGGCCGGTGCTTGCTGTTGGGGAAGTCAGTGCATGTTCGGTATCTCTCCTTTTCGATGGAAAGATCATCCGCAAAACGTCCTCTAGAAGCAAGCACCACCGTATTTTCAGTCGAGCTCCATCCAACGCTTCGTATGTTGACGAGCGGTTTAGTCAGCAAGTGTGCGTGGACAAGTGATGTGATGGGCTGTACTTACGAGTTCTTTACGTTTTGGTAAACGGAGGTTCTTGGAGCAGTTTTAGTCAAGTTCATACAGAGAGAGAGAGAGTGTGTGTGTGTTGTCATACGCAATATCGTAGTCCGTGCAAGAGGTTGCATCGCCGCCGTGAATGAAGGTGAACTCTGTAATCGTGCCATAGTTCACCGCGATCTGAAGACACAGTCTGTCAGCCAGCCGGCCCACCTGACTCTTGGAGAAAATGTGCTACTTACCTCTGGAAGATCCATTTCGAATACAATGCCGGGACCACGTTGTAGGAACCAAAACTTGATCTTCATGCCGAACTTGACGAATGCCCCCACGCTGATCCTCCCGCCATTGCCGGCAGTACCATGCAAGACGTTTTCATCGGGGATGGAGATCTTGTTCTTCAGCCGGTCGTCCTCCTTGACTCTGAGTCTGTCCTCTTTGGTAGCAGGGAAATAGGCGTCGAAGTCTCCAAAGTCGGAGATGACACGCGTGCTGAGCTTGCCATCGAAGTAGGGGCCACTGGGGCTCGCGCTTCCTCCATCGGTGTCGTTGAAAGAGCCGACAGAGTAGTTGATGGTGTAATAAGGTGATAGGTAGATATTCGTGCCGCCATCACGGGCATCTACTGATGTCTCGCGGTGTCTGTTTCTTTTCCCGCTGGTCTTGGCTGGGTTGCCTTTGTTGGTCTTGTCGAGGTCAACTTCCCCGACACCACCAACGGTGAATGTCAGGTCTGTACTGCACCTGACAGAGAGAAAGCCGCTGGCCTGGCTCACTTTGAGATCTCCGTCCCCTAGTGTTGCCTGTTGGAACAGTTAGAGCCCGCGGGATTTCGTCTCGTGCATCTCGACTAAAACTTACAACCATAGAATACCCGTATTAGAAACGTGCGTCAAGGGTGCCCTCAACATGGGCCGCGAGTCCCTGATCGTATTCCTTACCTCCCACGAGACAGTTGTCGGTTGAATCCCAGAACAGGGGCTCACTCAGTTTCTCTTTGATCTCGAACGCATCTACGTACATGTCCGTTCCAACTTTGTTGGTGAACATGTCTCGCCATAGCGCCGCCTTAGGGGCATAGACGAGATACTTTGCAGCGGCAGCCTCATCGTGGTAAGCTGTCGCCCCCGTGTTGTCGAGCATCTTCATGATTTCTGCGTAGAGAGTGGTTCAGCCGAGTACCAACGTATGAAAGAGGAACGAGCGAGCGAGAACGTACCGCTGTACGAAAGAATACCAGCAGTGTTGGAAACCCTCCCCGCAGCACCTGGTCCCTTGAAAGCACATCCAGGTTTCCAACATGAAGCAGATTCGAGCTCGAAAGACCGGCCATAGAAGCCCAGGCCTAAGACGATGCTCGAGGGTTCGACGCTAACTCGCCAAAACTGAAAAGGGTCTCGTAAGCAGATTGAAGCATGCTTTCAGATCATTGAAATCCTACCAGATCGAGGGCGTGGTCAATTTCGGTCAAGTTAGTATGTGAAAGTACCTGGTTGCCGATGGGGTTGCTACTGTCCCACACGCCGTGGAGATCGTAAGACATCAGGTTGATCCAGTCGACTTGGGCTTCCATTCCCTTTAGATCGAAGTGACGGAGATACCAGTACGAAGATGGGGCTGTGAAAGTTACGATGTAGTCTTTGCCACTTGCGTTGATGGCTTCGCGAAGTTCCGTCAGAAGCGCAGTGTAGTTCTCGCCGTCTCCATCTGAACCACCTCGATCGTCGGCACCAGGGTACTCCCAATCTATCAGATTGTCAGTGTTGTTCGAGAGTCTTCTCTGTGTTTATGGAGGTCGATTTTGCAGGAACGAGACCCATTTGCCACAGCAAATGCACAAAGCGCTTACCGAAATCTGTGGATTCGTTTGTCAGTTGATAACACAATCTTGCGAAATGGGCTACACTCACCGACTCCACTATAGCCGTACTCTGACAGAAATCCAATCAAGTTCCTGATGAATTCAGCGCGGTTTTCTCTGTTTGGCGCCATCATAGGGAAAACTTTCTGCCACGGGCCGGGATCGCTTAAGGTCCAACTTCCAAGAGCGATGAGGATCTTGAGGCTCGGGTTCCTGGCCTTGACGTTGCCGATAGATTTGTATAAGCCAGGATCGATGCCGTCAATGTTGATGACTTGGAAAGCGTCGTTGATGTAACCAAAGGAGACGAGCAAGTGCGTTAGGAGATGAACCGGGATCTCTCCAGGGCCCATCGTACCACAGGGCTTCTGCATGTTCCAAGTCTCCCAAAATCCAATCAACCTCTGCTGAACGTCGGACGGGGAGCCGCTGGGCTTGGGCTGCTCACAGTTGGACTGGCAGCCGCCGGTACAAAAGTCGGTGGTAGTGCCGCAGAAGCCAAACTCGGAGCAGCACACGTTCAGAGGGCATGTCTGGCCAGGAGTGGCAGCGAACTCGCCGCACTCTGCCTTGGCATCACAGTTGGATTGACAACCTTCGCCGCAGTATGTCGGGCTGTAGCCGCACCAGCCGTCAGCGCTACAACATGGTCCATTGCCACAAGGCTTGTCTGGACCGCACGTGTAGTCTCCTTGTCCGGATGCAGACAATGTGGCAGTAAGTGAGGTCTGTCTTGGGGAGAAGTGGTGGTTTTTGCCAGGAACTCTTAAAATGTCGCGGGCAGGGTGATCGTGAACATGCCTGTGAGCATGCCCAGCAAAGACAGGAGTGAGAAAAACGGAGAAAAGCACAAAATGTATCATGTGAAAGAGTGTAAGACGGTGTTGTCGGATGGAAGTCATCTTGCAAAAGATTGGATGTCCCATGAGCTGGAGCATAAGGAGCGTGAGGGTCTGGGGGAACGATGATTGATCAAGAATGACAGAAAAGGGTCCCCGTATTCATGTTCTCAGTCTTTCACTATATTGAAATTCAAAGCGCAATTCGGATCCTCCCTTCTTCAGAGGCATCGTCCATCCGTGGCTGTCTCGTCTGGTAGTGCAAGGATTGTTGCTCTCTGATGCTCGACTTTATCCGGTGGATATTGGGACCGACGCCGGGGATCTGTTGGTCGCTGCATAACCCTTGACCAGCCGAAGAGGGCATACGTCTCCGACAAACATGGATAGCTCTAGGGTTACAGAGAAGGCCTCGACTTCAAGAGCGTGAAGATCGAACATGTTCATCACCTGAGAGGCGCATGGTTCCTGCATGGCCAAGAATGGATACAGAGACAACCCATGGTAACGGCATGCAGAGTCACCAACAAGTCTGAGCCTGGTGCCAGACGCCGCACCCGCTCAATAAGTAATTGCGGATGGTCCCGATCAGAGCGAGTCAACGTCCGGAGCGTGGGGGGCATTGTGCAGGACTACATGGTGCGGATGCGGGGCCGACCGTACCGGTGATATTCCCACCAACACAGAGCAACATCACAGGTTGTTGGATCGGCAAATCTCAGCGCAGGCACGCATGGATTTTAAGGTTGGTTCGTGGGACTTTTGTTCCGTTAAAGTATTCGTAAGTAACAGAAAATCAAATGACTATTAGTTGTCATTGCCACCTGGAAGCGGGACATTCTCGTCCGCAGCTCCTCGAAATTGTGTGCAGGCGGCAAGTGAGTCGGAGAGCAAGACTATCATCAAGAATGATGCCAATTTCCAGCCCGACAAACAAAAATTCGCTCACAACCTGCAGCTCCAACATCCACCCCCGCGCCTCCCAGTCCCCGCGCAGCCGGCGAGAGCGCCAACTGTACGAGCTGGTACGCGCCGGAAGCTGGCGAGTCATGCGTGGTACTTCTTGACATGACCGGCCTGACCATTGATCAGTTCTTCACCTTCACTCCGTCCGTCAACAGCGACTGCTCGGGCATGGTCATCGAGACATACTACTGCGTCTCTACCGAGCCCGACGGGTCCTCCCCGGGCGCTCATGATGACCCGGCCGACCAGCCCTCGCCGTGCCACCACCACCGGAACCAGCTCTCCGACAGGAGTTGCCACCCCGACGCCCGTGCAATCAGGCATGGTTTCTAACTGCAACGACTTCTACAAAGTAGTCACCGGCGACGGATGCTGGGCCTTTGCGGACACGCGAGGTATCGCCCTCGATGACTTCTACTCGTGGAAACCCGGCCGTCAAAACGGACTGTACGGGCCTCCAGGCGGACGTTTACGTATGTGTCGGTGTGGCGTAAATGTCAGGAAAGACATCTATCAGCCAATTCGTCGACCGGGACTATCATCCCTATGAACCACGAGAAGTTGCACGAGTCTACTGCTACCAGAGCCGACGGGGATCGACAGATGCTCGCTGGCATTCCTTCAGTGTATACATCAACTTTGATCAAAGCTTTTCCGGAAATTAATACCACTTCGTTCTTTTGGGAATTCTCGTTGAGAAAGCCTGTTGTTTGGCTCAGCTAGAAAGTCCAGCAATGGATTCACGACGGCGGCGGAATGCGCTTATTGGTGTACTAAAAACATTGGTCTCCAAGAAGGCCTCGAATCGCATGTGTGTCTCAATGTTTGTTTCGTTGGATCGCGGTCCGCCGAAGGACATCCTCCTGATACGACCCCGTCCAGTCTCTACATCACTCCGCCCTCCAATTCCTGAGAATTCCCAAACGAATAAGCTTATCCTCCGACTCGAAGGGTCGTTCAAATCTAGGCTCGAACGCGTCCTTCTCCTCCCCGAAACCATACCTCAGGGTCGGAGGCAGAGGACCATCACCTGGCCTCACCATCCTTCCTCGCAGTGAAGGAATAGTGTACGGGTTCTCGCCGTCGTTGTATAGAAACTCTTGCAACTCATCTTCGAGCCAGACGGCGCGCCCTGCCAACATGATATATGGGTGCGCTCGCACGAGTAGACGAGGTCTCACGGTGCGTTTCTGCCAGCCTAAGTCGTCACGAATAGCAAAGAGCAGCTCTCTATAGTTACCGTTGTCTTTCATGAACCAGAGGAAGCTAAGTTCTACCGATTGCAGGATTTGCGGCAGCGCCGAGAGAAAGTCGAGCAAGTCCTGCTGCTTAACGAGAAAGCGCGATAGCCCGAAGTGCGCCAAGCTTTTCCATGCCTCGATAGGGACAATGGATCGTAAGGGGATAAAGTGATCCAACACCCAATGTGAGGGATACGTCGTGTCTTCGTGGCTACCTTCTTCGTCGGTCTCCAACATAAAGTGTCGCAAATCAGCCTCTAGAGCCTGCCTCAGACGCCCATTGCGAAAAGCAAGGTAGTTATTATCTTCCTGCGAGGTGACCATGAGGTTGAGAACGAGTGTCGTAAAACCTGGCTTCTTGATTACGGAAACGAGATTATCATACTCGACACACGGCTCCGTGGCGTGAAAGATACCACACGTAAGCCCAGACCAGACTTGGTTACCGTCGAAGACCAGCTCTTGGATCTTCGTGCTCCCCTGCCGAGCGAGAATATTGATAACATGGAGGAAACCACGCCATCTGCTCTTGGATCCCTCACGGTCCCAGTATTCGTAGGGGCTTCTGTTTTCCGCTTGACCGGCTGGCCAGCCACGAGGAAGCGGATAGTTGAAGCCATATGGAAGAGCGCGATAGCGGGGGTTAGGTATAGTGGCTTGAAGAGAATACCGTGTGCAGCAGGAGTAAGGGTAATCCTCTTCAGGTTGGGGAATCTGTCCTTCTCTAAAGCCCATTCAAAAGCGGCTATATCGGCTGATGTAGAAAGCACTTGATCTCGTTGTGCAAGGAGGTCTTGATAGTGAGTGTAGGCAACGTCGAGAGGCATTTGGGCTCGAAGCTGTTTCGAAGTCTCGAGATGCTGAGGCGAGGTCTTGACATCTTCGTCTTGTCTACGCTCTAAGTACTCAATGTTGTCTTTGCAGTGCCTGAAATACCAGAACGGAACGCCACGTGGTGGTCTCTCTCTCCCGTCATCTTCATCATCGTCATCCTCTGAATCGTTGGAATCATCATCAGTGTCTTCGTACTCGTCCTAGAATCTTGGGTCTGAAGGTGGCGGCTTTTCGTAGCGGGCATCGTCCCAGATTATCTCGCGGACGTCGTGGCGGAAGGTGTCGTGTTCCGCGACGGCGCGGAACACGTGCACATTCAGAGGACTGGCGGATATGAAAACGCGCTTGAAGCGAGGACAGGCGAGGTTGGCAACCTTTTTGCAGGTTAACCGTATGGCTTTAAGGTCGCAGTTATCAAGGTGAGAGAAGACGAGGGCGGATATCTCGAAGGGTGAGTCGGCGATGAAGTCGATGATAGATGCCGACCCCATGGAGGGTAGCGCGGGTAGAGAAGCCGCCATGGAAAGGACCTGGAAAGACGAAGAGACAAGATGTGATATTTCGTTCCGCAAATTAATTCGTTTAATTCCAATACCTATGTCACTAATCTCAAAACCTGCACGAGTTGTGTTACAACAGGACAGATAGGGATGGCAGCTGTCAGTGGACGGGTCTCAACACCGTGAAAGTGCCTGAGCGCCGGGTGCTCCCGGTCTGGCATTGTGTGTGGCAAGGTCCATTCTTCAGGGTGTCCCAGTGCCTGGAAAAGCGGGTCGAGACAAGCAGGATTGAATGCTCAGCACTACACAACCTTTTCAACTTTCAACTTCAACCCAGGGGGCCTCGAAGACGCCAGGCCAAAAGTCGCAATCACCACGCGGAAGCCAGGTAAACTTAAGAAGATCACAAGAATAGTTCTGGGTAATGCAGAGAACTTCAAATCGAGCCTTGTCAGCTTGGGCAAGTCCGCTTGCTCTTGAGTCCAAGTGGACTCTGGCACAAAACGGAAGAATAGGGACATGGACCTTGAACTTTCGCGGATATACTGGTATATCAAAACTCAAGTGAACCTGGTAGATGGTGGGATCTCATGAACCTGGCGAGACTACTCCAAGACGGGGCTTGGATCAAAGTTCCGGGCTGCTCTACCTGATAGTATTGATGGCTTGCATGCCACGACGTGGAATAATCCATTCAATGCCCTCTCCATTTCGTACCTCGAAATGCCCGAGCCGGGGTATGTTCCCTCGTTCTTTGGATTGTTGCGACTTGGTGTGGTGGTTGGGAAACTGTGCCACCCACCAAACACATTCCTCATGATGAAGTCTTCTAGCTTGCTCATTGCCAACCCCCAAAAGAGACCCAGAGTAATTTGTTAAGAGTATAACTTGTCTCGACGAGTCTCTTTCTTCCCTCCTTTCCTTATCTCTTCTCAGTCTTGTTGCAACCAGCCCATTTCAAGTATTCGATACATCAAAATGGTCCGAGCAATCTTTCTCCCTCTTTTCCTCACCATCGTGGGCGCGGTGCCCATGATGAACCCGCCGCCACCACAAAGCGACTGCAGTAACCCAGAAACCGTGACGCTGTCCGCAGTAGTCACAAGGACTACTCAACGAGGGGGGAATGCTCCAAACCCGCCAACAAATCCTTCCAGTCCACCAACATCACCTTCAAGAGCGCCATCGAGTCCGCCAATAATGCCGTCAAACCCGATTTCGGCGTCTCCAGCTCAAGCTTCGAACTCCGGTGGACCCATCCCGCCTCCAAGTAGCGGAGGGGGAACACCACCGGCGTCGGGCTTCAGAAATGTATTATACTTTACAAACTGGTACGTGTAGAACGTCTGCTCAATCTCTTTCTGGAGCTCACCGATTACAGGGGCATGTACGGCGCAAACTACCAACCGGCTACAAACTGGTACGTGTAGAACGTCTGCTCAATATCTTTCTGGAGCTCACCGATTACAGGGGCATGTACGGCGCAAACTACCAACCGGCGGACATCCCGGGCGATAAAGTCACACATCTACTTTACTCCTTTGCGGATATATCGATGGACGGGACAGTGTACGTATAACATCACCGAGACTAGATTGTCGCTGTCCGTGATAAGACAATAACAGGAGTTAGAATCTCATCGGACCCTTACTCAGACACCGAAAAGGTCTATCCGGGAGACTCCCAAGCCGTAGGCAACGCAAACGGCTGCGTAAAACAATTTTACGCCCTCAAGAAACAAAATCGCAAAATGAAAGTCGTCCTCTCCATAGGCGGCTGGACCTGGTCCCCAAAGTTCGTCCCCGTAGCAGCCACCGCAACCGGCCGCCAGCGCTTCGCCTCCTCCGCTGTCAAGCTCATGGCCGACTGGGGCTTCGATGGCATCGACATCGACTGGGAATACCCCTCCTCTTCGCAGGAAGCCGCGGACTTCGTCTCCCTGCTGAAGGCCTGTCGCGAGGAACTTGACAGGTACGCTGCCGCGAACGCCCCTGGCTACCACTTCGTCCTCACGGTCGCGTGTCCCGCGGGCCCCTCGCATTACCAGCAGATGGACCTCAAGGGCATGGATCCGTACGTCGACGCGTGGCATCTCATGGCGTACGACTACGCCGGGTCGTGGGACACCACGACGGGACACCAGGCCAATCTGTTCAACAGGCCCGACGCGCCGCTGGTGACCAAGTTCAACACCGAGGTCGCGCTGACGTACTACCTCGCACAGGGAATCCGGGCGGATAAGATCGTGCTGGGGATGCCACTGTACGGACGTTCGTTCCTCAACACCGACGGCATCGGGCTGCCATACAGCGGCGTTGGCCAGGGGTCGATCGAGAAGGGCGTGTGGCACTACAAAGACCTCCCGCGACCCGGTGCGACGGAGATTTACGACCAGACCGCCGGGGCGCTGTATAGTTACGATTCAAGCTCGCGAGAGCTGGTCTCGTATGACAATGTGCAGAGCGCAAACGCCAAGACTGACTATTTGAAGGGTAAGGGGCTAGGTGGTGCTGTGTTTTGGGAGGCGGCGGGAGACAAGAAAGGGGACGGGAGTCTCGTCGGTGCTGTTGCGACTCGGATGGGGTCGCTGGACTCGACGCAGAATTTGCTGAGTTATCCGGGGAGTCAGTATGCTAACATTAGGGACAATCTTGCATGATCATGATGAGGGAGGGTGGTCATTTGGTGTTGAGGGTTGCAGGCGTTTTTTGCATTTTTGGAACGGCTGGATGCGATAACATTTTGACCGTCTACAAGTGTAAGTGGAAATATCTCGGGGGCTGCCACGTTCAATGAGTTGGTGGAACTAAGCGCGAATGAATGAATGAACGATGTATGGAATCTCTGCAATGATAACCAAGCAAATCCATGAAGAGGATTTTCTTCTTCTTGGCGAAAAGTTCCAACGTAAGTCACAGTGATGGCGATAGCACTGGTGTCTTGTAAGTGACGATGATGACTAGTACGCCAATTTACTGAGAGTTTTTCTTTAGTGATGTCCATGAGCGCTATCAGCAATGTCCTGACCATGCCGTCGATGCTGCTTGGATCCATGAGACAAGTAGGATACGCTTCAGGCTCAAAGCTGTGCCGACAGGAACGAATTTCTAGCCTCAGCTTGCACATAGTCCAGGTAGTATTTCAGAATGAGATGTAACACATTGATCCCATCGTACGTTCCGCGTACTGGCAGATAAGACTCTCACGCCAACCTAATTTGCAAATCAGTGACAGTGCCGGCCGCCAAGAGTAAATGCTTGGAGGATTCGCATTTGGACATCCTGCCATGGGCCCTGCCCTTGGAACTCAACCACACAGGCGCAGGAAGCACCTCCTGACCAAGAGACGATTACTGGAGCCAAGCCCGCAAAAGTACGCGTCTTCGGGGCTTGGGGCTGGTAATGGCAAGATCATAAATCCCTTCCTAAACTGCTTCCGATATTCTACGGGAGAAACAACAGTGTCGAATACCGGCGGATCGATAGCCTTCGCGACGGTTTGAACGAGGCTTTGTCGATGCGTTCGAGATGAGCTCAATTTGGTGGACGTGCTCCAGGGATTCAGACGGGGTTGACTCTTCAAACGTCTCGCACGTCGACCGTGTCACTCAAGTACCATCGTGATGACCTGGAATTGCTGGAGGAGTTCATTAGACATACTTATTGGCTCCTGCAAGCGCAACATGCAATTAGTACGGCTGTTGAACAAGTGGGACTTTGGAAGGGCGGCCATGCGGTCGCACAGAGACGGAATTTCTCCGACGGTTAAGCGCAAAAGCTGGGGTTTGTCGGATGAGGGCTTCTATTTGCAGACTGCCGATCGCGGAAAAAATAGCGCGAGCGAGCGAGATCCGAGCTGGCCCCGTTGAATCGGTAAGGGCCGAGAATTTAATGAGGTTAGTGCTGACAGCATGGGAAGCAATCGTCTGCATTTTTTGGGCAGATGGCGTGGCCTGACAAGGACTAGCTTGCGCAGAAGGTATCCGCCTGTCGGATGGTGAAGCACAATCCGTACCGGAGGGTGAGAGGTTGTCTTTGGCCTTGCAAGTTACTGAGGAAGTCTGAATAGACTTCTTCGGCCACCTCGATGACTGGTCAGTATGTGTCCAACCAGGATGGAGGTAAGAACCCCTGTCGGAATGACCCGTTTAACGTGGTGGCGGAAAGGGCGGGAGGTTCCCCGTATCACACACTCCCTACACTAGAGTGACAAGGACTTTGCTCTTTATCCAGTCAAATGTTGTTCTGGGAGAAAATTTACAGAGTACGTGGTGTCGCAGCTGGTGGTATTCGTTCTTATCCCAGAGTGCGCTAGACGACGTCAGTGGTTCGGAGTAAACTGCTTACAAATGCGGTGAAGAGAGGTTCGCGTCGGCAAACGAGCAGGTCTCGGCTGTATGGCATAGTCTACTTGCTAGAGCATCCCGGACTGCATTGCGATGATACTTTCTGTCGTGGCATCCACGGGTGAGTCATACGGGGAGAGGCCGAAAGAAGTGTGTAGGTACGGCACCCTCGGCAGAGGAGCTGGTTGTCTCGTTATTGTAAACGTCCATATCTCATGTGTCACCCTGGCAAGCAATATTTTGCCTACCAGCAACCGACATGATGTTTGACGCAGTCATGCCGATGCATGTTGCGGCCTGGAATTCAGAGAGAGTATCGAACCTATACCAGAAGTGTAGTAACACAGGCAGCTGATCGGAATGCTGGAAGATTATTCATCACGTGGGGCGGGATACATAGGCGGAGGAAACGACGCACCGGCCCCCGGGCGCTCTTACCGGAGCCCTGCGGGCATCTTTCGTCCTTCGACTGTGAACCCTCCAAGCAGGGTTCCAAAGCATTCGCTGCACCCCCGCGCTTTTTTGACTTTTGGTAATATAAAGCACTGCTTTTTTTAGCTCGAGTAATATAATTTCGCTTATAACTATATTCTCTATATAATATTTAAATAATTAGCTCTAAAGTAAACTCTATATTAATTAATATAACCTCTACTTAACTACCCTTAAGGATCTACTGCTCTAATTTAACTAACTCCTTCTCTATAAGTAACTCCTATATAAGTAGTAGTAAAGGCTACGAATACCCTCCTTATTATACCTAAAGGTAGTTAAGAACTTATATATTTATATAAATAAAGGTTAACTTATTAGCTATATTAAGCTATAGTCTATTATAAGTAGAATTATATATAAAATTAAGTACTAAGAAGCTCTATTTAGAGGGTATTAAGGTAGTAATATAGCCTAGTACTTAGAGGGCTAAATTCGCTAAATTCGAGCTAATAATAGAGGTAAACTTCTATATAATATATACGCTTTATATAGGCTCCTAGAACTTAGAGGTTAGGGAAAAAATAAGCCTATACTAGCTATAAAGGTTAAGTATCTTAGTATAGTAGGATTAGTAATAAGTAGTAGTAAGAGAGTAACGCTATAACTAGTTAAATATTATAAACTACTTATTATTACTAAATTCGCAGGTTATATTAAGTAGGAGGGCGGTAGTAATAATATTAATATTAGTAAGTTACTTCTTTTTATAGGCTTTAAATATAGTAAATATCTCTTCCTAGTTAATATTATATATATTAGTAGCGCGCTACGCCTCGTAATAACTCTAAATACCTTCCTAACAAGTAAGTATATAACTTATATAGGATTAGTTAGTTTCTAAGGTTTTTATTACTATACTAATAGGTTTAAGAAGGTTAATAAGAGACTCGACGTGTAACTACTAAGATTTATTATTAATAATATTAATTAGTATAGTAGTCCTACTAAAGTTATTATTACTTATTATACTACTACGCTAGGTAGTAATATTATTAAGGTAGATATAGTTAAGGAGGGTACTCTTTAAGCGGAATACTAATAAGAGATATCGCTCTATATTACTCTAATATATAAAAGCTAAAGTAAGTAGAGCTCTAGGCTTATTATATTAAGTAACTTATAACTTATAGAGTCTTACTAACTATAACTATAATATTTAGAAGTAAGTTATAATAGTAGAAGTCTTCTTAATAACTAGCTACTAACTAGCTAGCTTAATAATATCGCTAATAAGGAGGTTAAGATTATAGGAGTTATAGAGGATAGGATAGATATACTCGAGGCTTAGTATATAAGCAATCTCTTAGTATAGAGCCCTTATTATATTATTTATATTAGTTATAAATATATTAATCTATTTAAGGTTAGGAACGCTATTAGTTATAGTTAACTTATTAAGGATAGGTAGGAGCTCTTAGGTACTCTATATAACCCTATAGGACTAGTTAGTAGTTACCTAGGTATATTAAAAGAAGGTAGTACTACTAGGAATACTAATAGAGATATTAATAATATAGTTATTACTATTATTATTAGAGCTATTAAAAGTTATATTAATAAATAGCGAACTATTAATAATAGCTTTAACTTTCTAATAGTACTAGTTATAGATCTGAGGTAAGTAGATCTTATAGAGGCTATAAGTAGTTAGTAGTCTCTAACTAGGTCGAAGTATATTATAGAAGGCAGTTAACTAGGGGTCTTTAAATACTATAAATATCCTACTATTAGCAAAAATAGAGAGGGTAGTAGCGTAGTTTAGGTAGTTAAGAGGGTTAGTAAAGCTATTATTAGTAGTAGAGGTAAGGGTAGTAGAGATAAGTAGTTAGGTATAGGCTTTATAAGCTAAATACTTATTATAATAGAGGAGATACTTCCTCTACTAAGTAATACTAATAATAATAACCTAATTATAGTATTTATACTACTCTTTTTTACTAATATCTTTATAATTATTAAAAGGGCGAAAAGACTACTTGATAATAGTAGTCTTTAACCCTCTTAAGGCTATTATAGCGTTATTAGCAATAATAATAATAATCGCGATATAGTTAGTAATAATAATAATAATAAGCAGAAGTAGTGTTATAAGAGGAAAAAAATAGCTTAAGGTAGTGCCTAGTAGTAACTTTTAGGTTAGTGCCTGCCTATGCTAACTTATATAGGTATAGCGCAAAGCAGCGCCCCACTTTAACCGCTTTTTTTTTAGCTAATACAAAAGCACCGCTTATTTGGGCGAAAGCAGCATTTTTTAGAACCCTGCCTCCAAGCCACCCCGCTTTCGTCGTTCTTTTTGGTGCCTGTGTCGCCGGTTATTAAAAGCAGATAGTAAATGCGACGACTGTAATCGGCGTGTCACTTCCTGCGCGTTAGTAGTGTGTTTTTCCCCCTTCCCCTTTTCAGCCAGTATCTTTGGAAATTGGCAGGAAAAACATAGACTGGCTCCAGATTACGTTGTGGGGATGTTTGGGAGCAAAAAGAGTCTTTGGTTCGAGTGTAAGTCGAAGGATCGGAAGCGACATTGTGGCGGCGCTACATCACAACAGCCCGACCCAGCATACCTTATGCAGTGCGCAGCACACCTCCCCTTTATGACACGTTCTGTCAACTTCCATCCTGTGCGCAGCGTGAGCTCATCTGATGTTCCGTGACTCTTATAGCTGTTGAATCTCTAACGCGGGCTACGATCATGACATTGGACCTGGCTGCTGGCCTGCTGCTGATTCTTGATCCACTCTTGTCTCCGTTAACTCCGTCGCAGCACCAGACAGGGCTCCATGAGGTTATAGCTTAACCAACCATTGCCCCCCTACCTGACATAACCCGACCACATAACCTAACCTAACATAACTATTACTACGTGTAGGCGGGGGCTATAGGCCTAGATTCTATTAGTTAAGTAATAAGGCTCCCTTATTATATATATCCTATAATCTAGGAGTAATTTCCTTATATTTAGATTATATTCTAAATATATTCTAAATTTATCTTTATAATATAGACTTCCTTATATATAGTTTTATACTAATATTATTAAGCTCGGAATTACGCCGTAGCCCCTTTGCAAAAAGACTATAATAAATTCACCTAGTTCGCAGGTATAATTCGGGAAATACTATATAGGTATTTTAATCTATACCCTCTACTAGTTAAGGAAAATAATATAGGAACCCTATACGTTCCTATTACTTATAAGTAAACCCTCTAAATATTATAGAGTTAGACGCGCGCCGCACTAGGGCTAATTATATTAGAGCCGAACGGGCTACTAAGGCTCTCGTAGTAATACCCTCGCTAAACCTTCTAGTAAGGCAAAAGCTACTATATAAGATAACTCCTTAACTTAAAAGGTCGACCTTCTAGTAAGGTGCTACGAACGCTACTATATAAGAGGTAACTCCTTAACTAAAGAGGTCTTTCCTAAGAGGTTCTTATAGCTAGAAGTATAAGAAGCTCTATAAGTAGGGCTTTATACCTCTCCCTCTTTCTTATCCTTATCCCTTAACTATATTAATACTAGACCTTATATATAAAAATACTAAGCTTATATAAGGCACGCCCTTTAATACTAATAATATATAAGAGCTTACTAGAGAGTTTAGTATTAATATAATTAATAAAACCCGCTCTTTTTTTAACTACTCCGTTATATATAGAGAGTATATTATTAATATAGCCCTTAAGAGAGCTCTTATTAATACCCCTAGAGGGGATACTTGCTATTATATTATAGCTAAGTAAGTAGACTTAGTAATAAAAGCTAAGCGGGTCGTTATATACCCTATAGAGTAGCCCTTCTTTAAGCAGGTCCTCTATACTATTAAGGTAGAGGTAGCCTAGGCCTCTTAGGGCTTGAATATCGGTAAGTACGGCTTGCGCTAACTACTTTGATATAGAGAGAGCGTTGCTAATAACGGTATAGCTACGAAGGCATTAGCTAACCTAATCGAATAAGAGGACTAGCGGACGAAGCGGTAATAGAGGCGGTATTTAATAGCGGCGCGGGTAGTACGCGAGAGGAAAAGTCGATAGTTTCATAGTCTATTAAATAATTAAAAACCACGTTATTATCGATATAAAGTTAAAGATCGTGAGGCTATCTAGTGGGGTATATATAAGTATAGCTATAGTTAGGAAAGGTAGTTAGCAATTACGATCACGTGACTAAAGGCTGTGTATTATTAGGAGGCGCGGAGTTAGAAGGTCTATTGCACTTAAGCAGGTAAAATCACTATGCAGTGGCCAGAGGCTATACTAATATTATTACTAAGATAGTATTTATAATTAAATCTAACTCTAAAAATCCCCTAGATATTAGTAAATAGTTCCCTAAGGTACCCTATATAGATAATAAAATTAAATAGAGTTATATATACTTAGAAAATAAAGATAATAAACTAGACTTTAGTAACTAGTATATAATAAAGGTATTTAAGTTTCCTAAGTTTAAACCTTTAGACTAAGTAAGTATATATAATAGTAATAATAAATGCTAAATTTAATTTAAAATTATATAAGTTATTCTTAAGTAATTACTAATTCTTCTATTAATACTTCTAAGTAATAATAATTATTTTTAAATAAATACTAATAGCTTCTAAGTTAACTAAGTCCTCTATATAGCTAGCTTTCTAGAAATACCTTAAACTATAACTAATAGTATTACCTATATTATCCTAACTAAAGTATTAAATAAGTATAAATATACTAAGCTATAGAAAGTTATTTAATATAGTTTATAAAGACCCTTTCCTAGTAAGAAGACTATATATATAGCTTTAGGTAGTATTCTAGTTATATAATATACCTATAAGTATTTAAGTAGTATAATATATCCTTATCTTATACCTAAATTATAATAAAGCTTATATATAATAGTTATAATAGAGTTACTTAATACATTAGTAACTATTTAATAATATATATCTACTTAAACTATTAAAAAAAGTAATTACTTAGGCATTTTTAATTTATTGCATATTTAAACGTTATATATTATATAAATTATATAAGTATAGTTATTAACTTATTATTAAGTATTCTGATTTTAGATACGTTACTTAGTTTAAATAGATCTAGATTTAATATATAAACTAACTAATAAACTATTATAATAGAGGTAAAAGGAAAAATAACTATTTCTATAGTATATTAAAACTAGACATAGTTGATTATTATAACTAGATTAAGAGGGTAATTAATAGGAATTTTATAAAGAATAAAGAGGAATAATATTCCTTCTTTATAAATACTTATTAAAAGAAGATAATATATAGTATATTTTAAGCTATATAGAATAAGTAATAAGCTAATATTCCTAGATTATAATTATATAAAGAAGGATATAGAACTTATTTACCTTAAGTATAAAGTTAAGCTTAATTTTATTATTCCTATCTCTATAGAGATTACTCCCTAGATAGTTATTATATCTTATAGTAAATATATATACCCTCCCCTTCTACTAAGCAAGGTTCCTCTATTTATTATAAATAGCCTAGTAAGAATTATATATTAAATTAGGAAACTAAATATAAATATCAATAAATATATTTTATTTTAATTTAGAGTATATTTAGAGTATAGTTAAAACTAATTTAGAATAGATTCCTTCCTTAAATCCTAGGAGCTTAAGAACTTTATTTAAAAGTACGAAGGGAAATATATTATTGATATTTATAAGGGTTTTATAAATTCTAATTTTATTTATGTAATTATTTATAAATAATAAATTATACTTTACCCTCTTAGTATATTATAGCTTACTATCTTTTATAACTACCTTAATAAATAATATAAAGGCTTTTAGGTATAATCTATTTACTTATCCTACTTCTTTAGAATACTAATAGTTTAATAGATTTAATATTTTATTAAGAATAGTTATTACTAGATATATATTTACTTCTATTTATTATAAGTTAAGTAATAGAAGTAGTCTTAGATAAATTACTTTTAAGTTAATACTAACTATAAGTAGCTATATAATAGCTATAAGATTAAAGTTATTTAGGGCTAGTTTAACCTAGCTTTAGAAAGAGTAATTCTATTAATCTATACTTTTATAAATAATAAGATAATAAATATACGAGGGGTTAGACCTGAGTTTATTTAATAAGAGGTTGCTATAATACTATTTATTTAAGCTAAAAAAGAAAAGGGGAAGTTTTCCTCTCTAGTAGAGATTTTACTAATCTATAGGGAATAACTAGGTAAGCCCTAGGTAAGCCCTAGGTAGCTCCTTAAAATAGTAAACCTAAGTAGAAGCCTAGGTAGGCTTAACTTAGGTATAGCTTATAATACTATCCCCCTTCCTAGCTAGTCCCCCCCTAGGTATAGGCTAAGTTATTATTATTATCTATAACTAGTCTATATAGAGCTTTATACCTATTTATTATAATAATCTCTATAATAGCCTCTATAGGCTCCTAGGTAGGCTCTATATACCCCTCCTATTTAACTAGGACCTCGTACCTCTACCCTCGCCTAACTACCTTCTATTATATTATATATATCTCCTCTATATACTACTCGAATTTGCTATTATTAGTTATAATTAGTAGTAGCTAGGGGTCTATCCTTATCTATATAAGTAAGGGGTCCTCTAATACTCTCTAGAGGAGGTCTATATAAAACCTTAAGTAGATATTACTAGGTATATCTAACTTAATAATATATAGGCTTAGGACTCTAACTATAATATATTTATAATATAACTATAATAGCTTCTTACTAAGCCTAGGGCTTTTATAATTAGCTATTAAAAGCTAAACCTTATTACTTACTTAATACTTCTCTATAAGTATCCTATACTAGTTTATATTCTCCTTATTATATTATTAAGTAGCTATAATACTTATTTAAATTAAGTCTATTACTTCTTATAGTCTTATTACTAGGAGGGTAGCTACTATATCCCTAGAGGGGGCTTCTTCTACTATATTATTTACTATAAGTATAAGGTTAATATAGTACCTATATTCTAAAAAGAATAGCAAAAGCCTAGTTATATTACTAACCTTATTATAAAGCGCTAGCTAGGTAATAGGTAGGAGCTACCCCTAGTTATCCTATACCTAGGTTATAAATACCTATAGGATAGCTTATATCTCCTAGTTTTACCTCTTAGTACTACTATTAATCTATAGGTAGTATATAGTACTTAATAGCCTCCTTATACTAATAAAGTAGTAGAATTTAGCTTAGAAATAGCTTACCTAGTTAGACCCTTAATTACTAATAATATTATATAGGAATCTATAGAACTAGAAGTAGGAGATAAGGAACTAGTAAGTATAAGCTTCTACTTCTATAGTACTTATCTCCTCTAGTATTACTAACTTACCTAGCTTATCTATTATAACTTATAAGTAATGCTGTCGCGCCTTATGAAGTCCCCTATAGGGGTATTAAGGTAAGCCCTCTTAAGGGTTATACTAATAATACGCTCTCTATATATAGCGGAGTAGTTAATAAAGGAGCGGGTTTTATCGATCGCATCGAGGCTAAACTCTCTAGCAACCCCCTCCGCGTTATTTATGCTAAAAGGCGTGCCTCGCTTAGGCTTAGCGTATTTATATATAGGGTCTAGTACTAATATAATTAAGGATTTATTATAGTTTAGATAAGGATAAGGAAGAGGGAGAGGTATAAAGCCCTACTAATAGAGCTTCTTATACTTCTAGCTATAAGAACCTCTTAGGAAAGACCTCTTTAGTTAAGGAGTTACCTCTTATATAGTAGTATTTATAATACCTTACTAGAAGGTTAACCTTTTAGGTTAAGGAGTTATCTTATATAGTAGCTTTTATTTTTAGTACCTTACTAGAAAGTTAACCTTTTAGGTTAAGGAGTTATCTTATATAGTAGCTTTTATAGCACCTTATTAAAAGGTTTAGCAAGGGTATTACTACAAGAGCCTTAGTAGCCTATTTAGCTCTAATATAATTAGCCCTAGTATAGCGCGCGTCCGACTTTATATAGTAATATTTAGAGGGTTTGCTTGCGAGTAGTAGGAATATATAGGGTTCCTATATTATTTCCCTTAACTAGTAGAGGGTATAGGTTAAAGTACCTATATAGTATTTCCCGAATTATGCCTGCGAACTAGGTGAATTTATTATAGTCTTTTTGCAAAGGGGCTGCGGCGTAATTCCGAGCTTAATAACTTATAAGTATTAGCTAGTATTATCCTTTATAAGTAATAAGTCTATAATAAAGTCTATTAAGAGGTCTAAGTATAACTAAGTAAGTACTAATAGGGGCTTTAGAAAGCCCCTCTTAGCTTACCTCTAGATATATATCCCTCTATAAATATTATAGTTCCTTATAAATCTCTATACTATTTATAATTATCCTAGCTAATAGAACTACTAGCTTACTATTTCTAGCGTGCTATTATAGCCTAAGTAAGTAGTTATACTTAAGTTATAGCTCTATTAGATAATCTTTATATAGAGCTCCCCTAGTAAGTTATTATTATTCTCCCTACTAGGTACTTATAGCCTCCCCTTAAATATTAGTCTCCCTTAACTATTAATATTATACTTACTAATTTAGACCTTAGCTTTTATATCTAATAGGAAGCTTTAAAGCTAGTAAGTAACTATATAATATATAGCTTTATATATTATATCCTTTTTTATAGTTTCTAGCTATAGCGCTTATAATTTAGGGTTATTATTAAAAACTATAGTATCTAGGATATTAGTATAGCCCTTCTAACTTCTCCTTACTAGGGGGCTAATTATAAGGTCTCTATAGGGGTAGGTATAGTTTAGTATTAGGTATAAGACCCTCCCCTACTTCTACTTATTATCCTACCCTTATAATATATCCTACTCCCTCTAAGAGGGAGTATTAGGGGCTACTACTTCCTTATTAAAGCGGTATTTAATAATAAAATCATACTAAGATAGCTCCTCTACTTACTAGCTCTAGCGCTCTATAAGATACTACTTTTTTATAAAGTATTTAAGCTTCTAATAGTTAGTTAATATCTTAAAAGTAGTTATATTATATAGCTCCGCCCTCTATATATATAAGTAAAAAAGGATTATTAGGAGCTCCTTATTATAAATAGGGTAGTTATACTCTATAAATAAGAGCTTCTATAAGTAGAATACTATAGGACGCTAGGTACCCTCTAGGTTAACTTATAAAAATACCTCTCTTAATATAAATCCTAAATAATTAGTTTTAATAATAATCTTATCTTCTAAACTAAACTAATAGAGTACTAGCTAGGTATTAAAAAGCTACTTAAGCTATAAAAAGGCTTATTCTTAATTATCTCCCTATTAGAATATTATATTCTTCTTAGTAAGTAGTATAAGTAGTTTAATAATATCCCTATATTTTAGTTTAAATATATTATAATAGTTTATAAATCCTAAGAAGCTCTAGACCCCCTTTAAGGAGGTAGGGGGTAGTTACTTAGTAATTACTTAGAGTTACTTAGGGTTATAAGAGAGACCCTATCTTATTATTATAATAAACCCTATATGTTTAACCCTTTTAACTAAGAACTCGTACTTTATAAGGTCGAGGTTTAGGCCTATATCTACTAGCCTCTAGAGAACCTCCTAGACCTTCCTCTTATTAAGCTCGGAATTACGCCGCAGCCCCTTCGCAAAAAGACTATAACAAATTCACTTAGTTCGCAGGTATAATTCGGGAAATACTATATAGGTATTTAACCTATACCCTCTACTAGTTAAGGAAAATAATA
>JAVHLU010001244.1:0-34234 GCA_036785755.1 Colletotrichum ledebouriae | reverse complement strand
GTATAAAAGAGGTATACTTATATATTATAAGTATATAGTTTATATTATTAATAATAGTATTAATACTTTAGGGGATCTACTTAGGAATAGAGTATAAGGAACGAGGCTTATATTTAAGGAAGGTAAGGTTTACCTTCCTAATAAGTTTCTTAATTATAATACTATTCTTATAGGTTCTAAAGCGAAGTATATAGTTATACCCTAAATACTAAATACCTATTTTCTAGGGTAGCGCTTTAGAGATAATATTAATATAAAAGTTCTCTATATATCCTATATTATAAAGCGTAAAGTCCTCTATATTTATACGTTTTAAGCTATTAAGAGTATTCTTAATAATCTATATACCCTTTATAATAATTAGGTATAAAGCCGTTCTAGAATTAACCTATTCTCTATTATAATACCTAATTAAGGAGGGGATAAGTAGGGACTTATTATTTATAAAGTATATCCCTCTATAGTTATCTAAAACTATAAACTTATATAATATATAAAGTCCTAAGTAAGGGGTTATAAAGATATTTAAGTACTCTTTATCTAAGTTAACTATATTATCCCTAACCTCGTTTAAGAGGGCTATATAAAAAGTAACTATTACTATATTAATAGGGTAGCTTAGGGCTATATTAGATTTCTTAGATAAACCCTTATTACCCCCCTTATTATTTTAGTAGTTTTTATCCTTATAGGGTATAGTATATAGCTAGCTCTTATAAGTAAGTTCTATATAAAGATTAGTAAAATATAAGTTATTATTTAACTAGGTATAGATCTAAGCTACTTATATATCTATTACTAATATATAGGGGCCCTTCTAGTAATATCTAGTTAAAATAGCTTCTAAGTAGTTATAATTAATACTTAGCTATTAATAGCTTAACCTATATAGGTACTATTTACTACTAGATAAGTTACTAGTTATAGGAACGCTCAATAGGTTAGCCTTATCTATATAGCTAGCTAGTATCGCAAAGACCCTAGCGCTTTATCCTTATAACCTTAAGTAGAGTATATCGTTATATAAGAGGTCCTTAAATATATTAATATATTAGCTTATATTAGAGACTAGTATCCCTACTCGCTCCTATTTAAGGATATCTATAATCTCTATATTAACCTAAGTAAGTATAAAGTAATAACTTACTACTTAAAGAAAAGCTTTTAAAGTAAGGGTATTATTTACCTTAGGAAGCTTAAGCTAGGTAGCGTAGAAGTAGATACCTTTAAAATCCTTAATCTAGGCGTTAGGATTAATACTCCTATTTACCTTTTCTAAGACTTAGATATACTCTTCTTAAATAATAATAAGGGTACTAGCCTCGCTTAGAGTATAGTAATATTTAAGATTAATAATAAGGCTATAAAGGGTTATATCCCCTTCTATAAGAAGTTCTATATATATAGGTATAATAATATTATAAGTAATAGTCTCTATAACTAGATAATTAATCTATTTAAACTCTTAGTCCTCGCAGGTTCGCTTAGACTCTTATATAATAAGTAAATAAAAATACTTTAAATACTATTCCTATATACTTATAATATTCTTATTAATTATAACTAGGGTAGCTAGAAGCTAAAGGGGTTATAATTCGTTTATTATCTATATCCTAGTAGTAGACTTAGGAGTAGTTCTAGAAGTAGTATTAGTAGTAGCCTCTTCTAAAGCCTCCTAGTTAAGTAGAGCGATATATTAATTATAAGTGCTCTTCTCTTATAAGTACTAAGTATTAATATCCTAGTTTTATTTAGTAATATATAAGTTAAGAGTTAGGGTTTCTAATAAGGTCTTACTTAAGTATAAAAATCCCTTAGGGTTATCTAGGCTAATATACTTCTAGACTCTAGTAGCTTAGGCTTTAGCTTAGATTATAATATACTAAGTAGCGAAGTCCTTATATATAATTAGATAGTATAATATTATAATAATAATAATAAAAGATATTATAATTAAAGTTATTTAGAAATAGAGGGTTTATAGTAATAGAGGATTATATATAATTAGAAGGAAAGAAGGAATAGGAGAGAGGAAGTTTTAATAAGTATTTTTAATAATAAAGGCTTATTTTAAAATAGTAATTAAAAGTCTAGTTAGAGCTAGGCTTATAACTATTAAGAAATATCCTATAGGGCTATATTTATAGTTACTAAAGAGCTTATTCTATTATAATAAGAGTAGCTATAACGTAGTTACTTATAACTATAATTAGAGGAACGACCTCTAGAAAAAGGTTACTCTAGAGCTAACGTTAGTCACGTGCCGCGCTAGGAATAGGCGATGCTAAAGGTATCACGACAAGTATCGAGTGGAGTCGCCGCGTTTGGCAGCATTACCTCAACGGAAAAGCCGCGCTGGTCATATGGGGTGTTCCGGGGTAATTCCTTGGAATCTTTTTTTCTTCTCGGGTACTTGTACAGGACCCTAGAGAAAATGAAGGCATGAGTTGATTCAGTTTCTCAGCTTCATCTAAGAGGAAGCTCGCCGACGACTTCTTTTTGAAGCACCGTGATCCGACAAAGGCTAATTAATCTGCCCTCATGTTGAACGGCTGGCCTCAGCAATCTCGCGTTGTCACCAAGTCTAGCTTTCACCAGCAGAGCCCTGCAAGCTGTCCTTTGCCGTTTCCAACCAATCCCGTCAAGCTGCCAGATGCAGATGGGGGAGCTCAAACATGCAATCAAGCAAAGAGTATCCTCGGATCCGGAGTCTTGAACCCCAACACCTTGGTTCACCACGACTACCCGATATCCCACCTCTCTGCCCATACGAATCATAACTACCAGCACTCGATTCCTGGATCAGGTCGAGGTCCCATGATGCGGCTCGCCGTTGCCTGCAAGAGATCTGCCTGGCTTCGGGGCTGGGAGGCACAGCCACGCCGACGCGGCACCGAAATGACACCCTTGCCGAGCCGATTCACTCTGGCGATGGTATTTAATACGGAATGAGAGCGCCTTCTTTTGACACGCCCTTCAAAGGCACAGCTAATCAAGTCGAAATCAAGTCGCCAAGCCAGCTTCGCGGATCGGCGTATCCATCACCAGTCTCTGCTACGCTGCCGAGTCTGACGCGACTACATAATTTCAAATTGGCAAACGCTGCCCAATGGTGGACGGTCGCAAACAGAGATCGAGGCAAATGAGACACGCTCGAGATGAATTTCAACTTCAAAGCTTTTCGCTAAATTACAAACGAGCGTTGGGGGGTATTTAATCGTCGTACTACGTCTCATTACATCCGCCGGAATTACAACCAAAGAAGCCCAGCGACATCTCCCCTTGGTCTTCCATGCTCTTTTCATCACATCATACTTGCGCTGAGGCAAGGAAAAGTCAAACGCCGCGACTTCTAGGCCGCGAAATTTCTGTCGAGATCCCTAGTGAAAGTCACCGATACGAGGACCGAAGTACTCGCCCTCCTCGAGGGTGAGAAGACGGCAAGCCGTGCCCTCGCATCCCTCCGACACAACGGAGTTGCCCCACCAGTCGACCTCGACGTCCTGCCACTGTAAGGCGAAGAAAATGACGATGCCGGAGATGGCGATACCGCAGGAGAAGGCGGCGGAGAGGACAAAGTTGTACTGCGGGAAAATCATTAGCTGTCGAACGAGGTGCGAGACCAGCTTGCGGAGTCGCAGACGTACCTTGGACCAGAAGCCCAGGAAGCGGCCCTTGAGGTAGACCCAAGAGAAGTATGCGATGGGGACGGACGGCCAGACGAAGGACATGTTGTAAGGAGCCCAGACGAGAGCGCCGTACATCATGGCAACGGGGTGGATCTGGCGCAGCCACTTCCACCTGGGGAACGCCTTGGCGAGACCCCAGAAGATGAGGACGACAGCAACACCAAGGGGGAAGCCGAGAAGGGTCTCGGTGTACTGACCGCCGGCACCCCAGATCTTCTTGGGACCAACGGTACCCCAGAGCACGGAGGCGGTGAAGAAGGTGTTGATGCCGGGGCAGGTCATCTTGAACTTGGCGTCGGCAGTGCAAATGCCGGGAATGCTGGTCATCTGGAGCTTCAAGACGCCGAGGCACACGAGGGTGGAAACGAGCGTCGCGATCATCTGAGCCCAGAAGGTGTGGCGGGGAGGAATCTTGACGTAGTGGGCGAGCTTGAGATCGTTGGAGAACCAGACGGCGTGGGCGCAGGTGACGTAGCCGAAGGACTTGAAGTAGTTCATGGCCAGCGCGTTACCCTCGACCCAGGAACCACCGATGAACTCGGCCAAGACGTTGAGGGTGACCTCGATACCGGTCATGGCCTTGATGATACCGACGGGGACGACGAAAATGAGGCAGAGAATGATACCATAGAAGACGACACCCACGGTGGTGTAGGTAGGCCAAGCGGCGATACCCGCGCAACCGAGTGCAACGGCGACGACCAGGGTGAGCAGATACCACCACTCGGGGACTTCGGGGTAGACCTTCATGAGACGGTTGTGAACGTCAAGAACCTGGTCCTTCTCGACGTCGCTGTTCTTGCGGAAGCTGCCGATCAGAGCCTTGAAGCCAAGCGCGATCTCATGTCTGTGGTACAGGATGGCGTAGGTGATGGTGGCAGTGTAGATGGCGAAGAAGAACATGTAAATCATGGCATTGGCAGCTCCCAAGAAGGGAGGGGAGTAAGCCTCGTAAGCCTCCTTGTCGAAGAGGCCGTGCTTGTTGATGGCGCGAGAGACATTGTACAGCTTGCCGAAATGGTCGTACACCTTGTTGGAGTTGATGGGCAGATAGCCGGTGTTGTAGGTGTTGGTGTACCAGACGGCAATGATGACGAAGCCGGAGATGAGGGTGCCGAGGAACTTGTTGAAGGTGGAGAAGAAGGGAACCATCAAGGGGTCGGTGTTGTCGAACAGCCTGAATCACGTTACTAAGTTTGCCAACCGAGGCAGAGCCAAATCACCACTGACAAGATGTTCCAGTCGAAGGTGGGCCAGGGGTTGAATCCGAGGCCGCTGTTGAAGCCGGTGATGGTGGCGAGGTTGCGGTTGTCGGGGGCGATCCAGGTCATCCAGCTGAAGGTGCTCAGAGCAGTGAAGATGTAGTTGGGGAACCAGAACCACACGAACATGGCGGCAAAGGCGATGTAGAAGAACTTCTGTCTGCTGGCGTTCCAGACGCTGCGGAAGGGACCGTCGACGGTGTTGTTCTTGTCGGCGTGGAAGGCGGCGTTCAGGGCGATGGTCACCAGAGACGCGGGCCAGACGCAGTAAGACGGGTAGACGAGGAAGCGACGGCAGAGACCGGCCAGACCGTATCCGATGAAGTTGGTCGACAACGAGATGAGCAGCTGGTAGCCAAAGTTGGCGGCGTACGGCATGTTGAAAAATTGAGGCAGCCACTGCGTTGTTGTTAGTTGGTTGATACTCGTCTGCGGCGGCGCAAGTTGCGCCGGGAGAAACGGGTAAAAGCTTACCTGGGTCCAGATGATGTAGTTGGTGTAGGGGATGTTGTAAGCGACGTTGGCCATGATCGTGATGAGCATGTGTTCCTTGCGGTTGAACGGGCCAGGATTGAGAGAGATGCGGGGGCCGAAGACGGTGAATCCGACATCAGGCAAGGTTTTCTCCCACAGCTTACCCAGGGGGTAGGCGAGCAGTTGGGCAACGTTGGCCAGAATCGTGATGGAGGGGTAGCGCACGGAGAAGAGCTGGTTGACGAAGGCGAGCAGGGCGGAGAAGAGCAGGCCGATCGTCCACGCGCGGACGGTCGAGGAGGGCATCGTGGGGTCATCGTGGTTATCGACGACGGCGCGCACCTCGGAGTAGGGCGAGTTGCCCGTGATGAGAGCGGCCTCCAGCTTCATCTCCTGAATCAAGGTCTCGTGCTTCTCGGGGTTCGTGAAGACGTCGTCGTTCTGGAGGAATGCCTCGATCTTCTCGATGATGACGAGCGGGAAGTTGGGGTCCTTCTGGTGGATCTTGTGGACGTTGAACATCATCTCGCGGACCTCTTCGAGGCTCATCTGCGAAGCGAGCTCCTTGGCCTCGAGAAGATCGTCCTCGGTGACGTTGAGGTCTCTCTCGACGTGCTCATCGTAGTCAGCGCCGTCGGGGTGGCTGTCAATGATCTGCAAAGGGAAGGTTTAGCACGGAGAGCGTCGGGTCGAGGCTCATGGGGCCAAGTGTCCTACAGGAGCAGCCTTCTCATCCGAGAGGACGCCGCCCTGGTGGACGGGTCTGTTCTCGTGGATTTCAGACATGGTCGCGCTGGGTCAGAACTTGTCACCTTGAGTGGATGGTTGGATCTGCTGAACCCGTCGAATCTTGGGCTGGAAATACGCCAGTGACCGAGGAACAAGAAGAAACGGGGGAAAGAGGGACGAGGATATCTCCAGCCTTTAGTATCCAGAGCCACGCGGCGAACGAGAGTATGCTTATCGACGCTGTGGATCCTGAGAATCCCAACCGCCTGGCAACGGACGGACAAGACGGTGGTGACAGTCTCGCCACGAGCCGATCTTCAGTGAAGGTCCCCTTGCCCCAAAGATGGGACGCTGCGATGGCACAGGCTGGGATGGCACGGCTTCTTTATTTCGGAGCAGGGGTGGTGTGGCATGGGTGATCATATCCAGGGCTGGACTTCCAACCGGCACCCTCGTCTGGTCGTACATGCCGAGCGTCCAGTGCAACTCCAGCAGCAGATAGCTCTACCTTCTGCATTCGACATGGCCGACATCAAAGGTTCCTAGGCGTTGGGAGAGGC
Source organism: Colletotrichum ledebouriae (assembly GCA_036785755.1). Taxonomy (NCBI): domain Eukaryota; kingdom Fungi; phylum Ascomycota; class Sordariomycetes; order Glomerellales; family Glomerellaceae; genus Colletotrichum; species Colletotrichum ledebouriae. The sequence goes on along the minus strand of JAVHLU010001244.1, from coordinate 27,520 downwards.
ATCGACCTGCGTCCCTCCTCTATCCGTTTTGGGTCCCTTGCCCAGGCCGAGGGTCAGGCACGGAGGATGAGAGAGAGAGGCAGGGTGAGCAAAAGTGGAAGAGAGGAAGACAATCAGACGGACGTCAAGAGAACAAGATTACGGGAAGACACCGCGTCTATCCCGGTCCGGGAGCAGGGTTCGAGTACGAGTAGACAAGCATTGAGACGTTCAGACGCCTATCAGAATGTTGTGGTTTGTTGCTCTGTTTCTTTTCTCGTCTCGGCGGAACTGCAACCCACATCCCGCCCTCCTCCTCCCGGCTACCCACCGGGATAGTCCTAGTCTGCACCTGCAGATGGGGCTTCGGGCGCGAAGCAGAGGCGGTCGACCCTGCGACCTACATGTGCATGGGTGGTGACACGGAACCTTTGCTGATGGCACAAGAGCTTCCGCTGTTGGCGTCGTCCAACCTCCAAGTCCAACGATGTGCGTTTATCTCTATGCTGAGCATCGGGCAAACACCGATTCGCAGCCATCCCGCGCAGCTGGGACTGCGGAGGGTCTCGATTTGGTAAACCAAGGTTCTGCCAGCTATCAGCAGAGGAACTTTTTGAATCGCTGATGGCGGCATCTGCAGCGCCTGGAGACCCGCCCTCCAATCAACCTGCTTCGTTGGATCTCATAGATGGTGTTCATGTTGCAATGGCGATGGCTTCATCGTGGTGCGACGCCTCCACCCGCAGAAAGAGTGCAGGGCTGCCTCAAGCACTTGTCGATCGAGCTGAAGGCAGGTAGACCGTTGGCGAGTCCGTAGGGCGTAGAGTAAACACTCTCTCTCATCAATTGATAGGAGGTCGATTCGCTCCTTGCGACTTGCCCACACACACCCACACTCTCTCTCTCTCCAATCTCCTGTGTCTTTGTCGGTGGCGGGGGTATTCCTGGTGGCAAGTGGCCATCCGTTCCAGTGTATCGTCTGGTCCCTTGGTGTCATGTTGGAGCAACCTGTCGCGTGTGGGAATTCCACCAAACGACTCCCATTCACTTTGTGGTCTGTACACAGGCCGCAGTAAGCAGCTTGCTCTTGTGGGACTGACATGTGGGAGGCAGCAGCCACGGAAGAATGCGTTCGGAGGTCTCATTCTTTTTGCAAGTGAAGATGGAGGGGGCCGACGGGGGCACACGAGAAGATGGGGAGCGAGAAGACTTGCAGGGGTGGAAATGGAGAGCTCGACTGCATCCCTCCACGGGTACATCCACACCCAGACCTCAGTTGCTCAAGATCCTCCCAGCCATAATCTGCTGTGCCGCTTCCCTGTCTGTTTGAGTGGCCACGATGACTGACCATGGCGTTGCACATCACAGCTCTTGACGCACCACGTTACAGCGCAACGATCCAGACATCGTGGCGACCGAAAGGTGTCTTGCGCGGGAGGCACCGTCTAACCGGCGTCGAAGACGAAAAGAAGGACCGTGGAAAACGGCTGTCCATCCTCTGCATGGCAGTGGCTAGCCGGGCCCAAACGAGCCCAATCCTCGGCATTCTGAAGGGCACAGGCGACTGGTTTCTTGGCAATTTGTGCCCCGGGCGACCAAGACGGACTTGTTGGTCAAAAGATGGATGTCGAAGCCGTTGGACACCCCTGGGACGAGGCGTCCGATTTCCGAGCGCCTCCAAGACGCCGACAGAGTCTCAAGCTTTCTTAGCCATCTCCCAAGACCACCAAGATGCTCCCAAGACGCCCAAGACCGACCAAGACTTACCATCCCATGAGGACAAGGCAGCGTCAAGACATCTTCCCGGGAAAAGCTTGTGCGGCCTTGCTGCAGACCATCAACTCTTTGAGAAGCAGAACCAACGACGTGGCGTCAAGAGCTTGGAAGACAAGAGACGTCAAACCTGGACATGGAAACACACGTTCATCCAGAGAATCGCCGTCCCTTGTGGCTCTCTCTCTCCCCCGGTGCCCTCAACTGCCCGTTCCGCTCTCAAACCCTTATCAGCCAGAATGTCCGGGGATGCACATGGGGATTGGCCATTAGAGACTTTGCTTCCGCTCGAGTCGTATCATCCGACCGGGCATAATCCGTCTTCGCCTGCCGCAAGACACCTCTTTAAGAGGAACTTTGACGCTCGTCCTCCACGCTGACCCTTGTCCGCCCCCTCACGGGCTCCTGGTATCGGCAGCTTATTAGATGGGCCGAACGAACGCGTCCCTATCTTCAACCCCTGCCGCTTTCAAGCCACGATATTGGCTGTTGGAAAGTGAGCCTTATGGCCAGATTGCTGCCGACTTTAGCTGCCATCCTGTGTGTGGTTTTCATCGCTTGGAGTTCTGGCACTCACCATGCGGGTTACTCCGGACTCATACCACGCAGTCCGCCCACTACCTAGTCAGCAACATTTCCCCTGGCGAACTCAATCTCCCATGTTCTTGACACAAATTAGAAACTGACTGCCTCTGATTTTTCTTCAGGGGAAGTCCCTGGAGACTCAGAACCTAAATTGACCTCTCATTCCAAAGATGCGGTACCAAACAACTCGTCCCATGCGACCGAGATCTAGAGCCGAGCAGAGATTCCCCTCCCCTCCCGTCTAATCCTAGCGAGGTATGGCTCTTCTCCAGGTTTCTTCATATGGCAGGTCGATTGCTACCCAACGCGATTGGACACGCATCGCCATGGATCCCTGTCGGCGCATGGCGCAATTCCCTCCACCGTTATCGCAACGCGCGCGTGACTACAGAATACTGCCATTAATTTGCTCGACAGACCGCATAAAGTCAAGCCCAACTGCCAAGAAACTCCCACACACGCCGAGGTATCGTCGGGGGACGTTTGTGCGGCGCATTTCTGCAATGGCACTTTTTTCTTTTGCGCGGCGCAAGCGCTGGACCGCCGGACTGGCTCTCTGAACGGCCATTCTCACACCGAGCTGTCATCCCGGTTGGAGATGACTTGTTTACCCAAAGACCGAAAAGGAGCAGCTTCTTCTGGAACTTTCGGTCGTGTGAAACCCCGATTGATTGAAGAAGCTTCCCTATTGGATTCAATCACCGCGATGAGTCGTCGTCTTGGCGCAGGCTCTGTGAGATGAGAACTCGCATCGAGGGACGCAGCGGACGTAGCCCTCAACAACATGTCTATTTACCTTTTGGTGCGAGACAACGTCTCCGCAGGCTGAGGCGAAGCCTTTCAGCGAGCCTCAAAGTCGCGTGAACCGAAGCGGAGGTCCTCTCGGATTCGCGGCTTCTTACTTGGCGATGCCCGATGCTCCGTCCACACGTTGCCGGCTTGGAAGGTCTGGGGACAAGTCCGACAAATTCGCACGTCGAGAATTGTCCCTCGGGCGGGCGCGCCTTGCTATCGCGGATGTGGCTATTGGCCAGGGTCAGGCTCGCCCATCCCCGCGATCCCTGACTGATAATGCTGCTTGGCATGCATTTACCTGGTCGTCTCATCGGACTAACGAATTACGGAAGGTCGCGGAGGATCGTGTAGGGCGACTGTCGCGAGATGGCGTTGGTCCATGATTGTTGGACCATCCTTGAACATGTTGGTACGAGAGACTTGCGTCGACCAGAGCTGGCGTACTGCAGCTAACTCAAGCTATGCCAGAGTTGATGCGGGCCGTTGGTATCCTATCGAAAGTTGGCGAACAAGTTTAGTAGGTGTCTCGAAGCAGATCACCGATCATGATTGCATTCGTCCATATGCTCCATGAGCTCACTCGGCCGAGGGACCCATCAGCAGTATCGCCTTGAACGGATCGAGCCAACCTCCACTGCTTTGAGAGGGAGCTGATCGCCTGCTTGCCACAAGGCGGCAAGTGGCGTTCGTTCTCGCCCCAGGGAAGCGGGCGCAGATCAAGATGGGGTGGACAAGGCCGCGAGGTAAGCGTGCAGGTCGACCGAAGCTCCGAAAGACGCGATCCGCCATCGTGGCTCCGTATTGTGCCGTCTCTGTTGCTGCATCTTCTGGGCCTGTGGACGTCGCCGATCCACCAGCATACACCAACACGATCCGTCACCCTCCCCGGCGGCCTGAGTGCCATCGAGTCGAATTCTAGGCTCCTGAAAGGATTGCATGCTTGGGTGCGGTCATCTGTGACTACACCAAAGATCAATCATCGGAACTTTTGCCATCATCAGCAGCCTATCGCTTATGTTCTCTTGGTGATACTTGTGAGGACTTAATTACAGACAAAATCAACTTCTATGTACTGATACTGTGGATATTTAAAGTTCTAAACGAAGTACCTGTATGCTCAAGAATGCTCTCTCGCCAACGCTCCGTCTATCAATATCAAGTCCCCGAGTGTGCCACTCAGCTCATTCCTGCAGAACAGAGGAAGCTCGGCACAAAAGTTCCAGAAGGCTGGCGCGATCCTCATCTCTGACCCGACCGCATGGAACCAAGGATCGAGCGAACCCCGGCGAACTCCAACTCATCCAGCGTCTCGGTCCACAGCTGCTCCGTCGCAGCCTTTCCCTCTGGGGTGTAAACGATGGAGGCGAACCTGTCAGATCAGAGTCAGCCAAGTGCAAATCTCAGAGTCGAACCTCGAGCTTACGGAGTGATGGCCCAGTCCATGATGAAGCTGCCGTGCGTCTCGTCTCCCATCGTCACGGCGGCGTGGATGTAGGTCGATGCGCCTTGTTCGAGCGTCCTCCCGGTCATGGCCTTGCCAGCTCCCATGAGGGTCTTCCATGGGCCACTCAGGCCGCCGTGCAGGTTGGTGCCCTTGGTCAGGCCGGGATCGACGAGGTTGACAACCACGTCCTCCTTCCTCACATGCTCGGCGAGCTTGACCATGAAGAGATGACCCAGAATCTTGGACGTCGCGTATCGATCGAGCAAGTTGAAGGTCTTCTCATCGTCGAACGCAGGCAAGAGTGGGACCTTGTCGTGCTCTGCAAAGTTGGTCATCATAGCCGTGCCGGAGTTGACGATCGACAGTGTGCTGGCTTTCCCGTCCATCTTCTTGGCTTTCAACACTGGAAGAAGGAGAATAGCAAGTAGCGCAGTCGACAGGTAGTTGACCTGGATAGACTCTTCGTGGCCTGTCGCGGCCAGGTCGAAGGTCTCCTTCACGATGCCGGCGTTGAGGATGGCGAAGTCGATTCGCGGCAGCGCGGAGCATCGGGCGGCGAACCTCTGGATGGACTCGTAGGACATCATGTCCAAGGGCCAGACTTCGATCTTGGCCGAGGGGAATTTCCGGCGCAGTGTCGAAGCGGCGTCCTCGCCCTTCTTTGCGGATCTCACTGGCATGATCAGGTGAGAGAGGTCTCTCTCCAGAAGCATTCTGGCGGCGGTCAAGCCGATGCCGCTGTTGGAGCCCGTGATGATGGCCGTTTGCCCGGCAAGTGACATGTCCTTGGGCGGCATCTGGGCTTTGGCGCAGAGAGCCTTCATCGTCAGGCCGAATGCACCTGCGTTGAGAGGCCGAAGGTTGATGGAGCTCGTCATGTCTGTCTGGACTGCAACGAGTCGAGTCGTGTTGTGGACGATGGCGTGAAGTTGTGAGTGGTAAGTGTTGAAGGTGTGTGGTAGAGTGTGTTGGTCGTGGTTGAATGATGTCGTTATGGATGACGTTACTATATCTTTTGATGTAGATGATGCTGTTGTGAATAGCAATCTTGGAACTCAACTCGGTCGATCCTCTGCCCATCTTCTTATACTCGAAGACGACGGACAGATACGCCCGAACGACGAAACACCAGAGTAGTAATACGTAGCATGTGCGGCGTAAAGCATCGCCATTGTCGTCGGATCTGTATTGCAATAAGTTTTTCCTATAACCGATGACTGTAAAAAAACAAAAGCTGTGCTCTCAAAACCAACTGATGTCCCAAAGAGGAAACCAATGAAGGCTCGGGTTCACGACCGGCCCCGGGTCCGGGGGCTGCTAAGTCCGGTGGCCGGCGCCAAGCCCCACTGCGCACGCCGGATCCGGGCAAATCTTTCGTAATCCGGTCGCTGCCTCCAGACTCCAGTCTTGGATGATTCGCCTTTCTGGTAAGCTTACTCTCTGAGGAAGCCCGAGGGATTGCCGCTAGGCTAGAAGAAGGCAACAATCCAGAGTCGTGGGCTGGGGCGGGGTAGACGAGCGTGTCAGCGCTGACGGGGAGAATGTGTTAATCACCGAAAGATGCCTCTCGCAACTGCATTAAGTCCTTGGCTCAACCCCGTACTTCCTCTGTCCGACAGCTTGATTGTATGCCATTTTGGGAAAACGATCTTTCACGGTCCAGAAACGTTATTGACATTTGTCCGTGGGTTCCTGTGAGTTCCGGTGATCAGGGTCCTGCAGGTTGTTGCTGAGGCTGATCCTCGTGCCCCAGAGCTTCTGACCACGAGTGCCTCGGCCACCGTTACACCTCGATTCCGATCTGGGCTGACTCGGACGATCAAAGACGCCCATCGCTCCGACGTCGCCAAAGCCAGAAATTCCCCAGAAACTTGGTGCAGGCACCTGTCACACGTCGCTATGGGCGGCCAGAAGCGCGGCGGTAGGGTGGTGCCCTTCGTTTCCTTGCAGGCAACACCTATCTGACTTTGTCTCTCGCCAGCAACCAAGGGTTTCGCCTTTGTCGTAGCAGATGCGGACGGGAAACCCAACTCGGGAGACCGCAAGTTGATCCGCAGCCACGTGATGCGGGGGAAGAATACGCGTGCTTCGCGGAACGCCCCGAACTGCGGCACCTCTTCCTCCTCCTCCTCGTCGAACAAGGTGGACAAGACCCGCAAGTCGCAACAGCTCGCAGTAGCCTTCTCCGAGTCCGGTGCATCGGCGAGTGGATCGTCCGACGAGTCGAGCGGCGAAGACGAGGATGAGGGCCTCTTGACGATACTATACACACCAAACGATGTCTTCATGTGCCCGTTTGCTGATGATATCGACAAAAGTTCACGCGAGATGTTGTTTGACTGTACGAAGAGAACCCTTGTCCTGTTTCAGACCCAGAACCCATGCTCACATACGTTCTCAGTCTACACTGTGATCAAGGAAGCCATGTATCCCATCGAGTGGTGTGTCCGGTTCGACGCAAGCAAGACCCCGTGGTTCATGTGGCTGATGATGGACCCGGCCTATCTACACTCCGTCCTCTTCACCGTCTCCATGCTGCATGATTGGGTGCTAGGTGGAGATCGGAGCAAGAAGACCAACTACCACATCGGCAAGACGCTGAAGTATCTGAACCGGAATCTTGCCAGCAGGGACACGGCAGTCGCTGATTCGACGGTCGCCACGATCGTGGCTGTGAGTATGGTAGCCGAGGCGTTCGGCGACCACGAGTCGTCAACGGCGCACGTTGCCGGCCTTCGGCAGATCGTCAAGCTTCGCGGCGGTGTCGAGAGTTTCAAACACAACGCGCAACTCTACGCCAAAATATGCCGGTGAGCCTTCGACTCGGAAGACTGTTGCCCCGGCCAAATCCTAACTAACTACGTCCAGCGTCGACATTGGCTGGTCTTTGGTTACCGGGGAAGCTCCAGTCTACTACAGAGAGAATCTCTCATACGATCGATCGTTTACGTCCATCCTAGGACCGTCTCCGGGTGGGCTGAAGCCTCGAGAAGGTTTCTGTGCGATCACGGCATATGTGAACTCACTCGACGTCCGGCTGAGCGCCGTTTTCCAAGACCTGCGGGACTTTTCTCGCATGGTGAAGTTCTTATTTCGCAGGCAAAAGATAGACCCCAACAAGTTCCAGGAACTCATGACTTCCATCCAGTACCGGCTGCTGTACCTCGAGACAGAGGACGGCGCAGTTGCAGAATCGTTTCGACTGGCCATGCTCAGCTACCTCTTGACACTCTTTCTGCATATCCTAAGCGTCAGGCCGCGGTTCGTCTGGCTGTCGGCCAAACTCCGGGAGACTTTGATGGAAGTCGACGCGTCGAGACTTTCAACAGACGCTTCGAAAATCGTCTTGGCTTGGGTATTGATCATGGGCTCTCTGGCCGTCTTTGGCGAGAACGACGATGCATGGCTACTGCCGAAGCTGGCCTCCCTCATGGGCTCGCTGGGCCAGACATGGCCAGAAGCAAAGGAGAGTCTCGAGAGAGTCATGTGGATCAACAACGTACACGACTCCAGGGGCGTCAGAGTTTTCGAGCGGCTGGTGCTTCATGTCGCGAAGATCCCCTCTCCTCCCAGGGTTACGGGCAACAACACCCTCGATACAGCCGGGGCAACACTTCAGTACCCCGTTCCGTTCTGTCCAGAATCCATTCCATGCCCCCTCGCGGCTCAGACAAATTCGGCTTCTTCCGCAAAGTCTCGGCTTTGCCGCGTGGACCGGAGAGACTTTACAGATCTTCCAGGAGTACCCATGTGTCTGGCCCTTTCGCGAACCGTTGATCAAAGTGACACGAGGATTCAATTCGGCTAGCCTATACAAGCAGGTGGCCTGATGACACGTTGCTCTATGCAGCCGTGTCCGGCATCATGCAGCAAGTCCAACCAACAGCAGAGCGGGGCGTTCGGGCTGGGACCGACTGAGACCAGCGTTGGGAGAGTTGAGCCCAGCTCGTGAAGACGGCGAGTCGCGCAGTCTCAGCAAACTATTGCAAACCTTGAGAGTATGTTGCCACAAGATGACTCGGTGCCTTTCAGCCGCTCGTCGCAGCATCTTTGGCTGGTCCTCCGACCTGATGCTAGATTGGCCAGATCGGATGGCCGCGTCCGACGTGAGCTCCCCGGCCATCTGCGGCTACAGCGATCCACCTCGTTCCCACTCGTGATACTGTTGATTGGTGAAGCACGCGAGTGCAATGGCACGCGGAAGCCCAGGGTCGCTTGAGACCCTGCTCCAACACAACCTGCAAAGGCATGGTTTCTTCAGGGGATAATCATCAGTTTCGACGCAAGGCGAGGGGTTAGTGCTCACTGCTTCATTCAAAAGAGCCCAAGCTCGAAGTGGCCCTTGGAAGCGTACTGTCGTCCTTCGCATCAACAACTTTCATAATGGTGGTGCCGCTCGAAGCCACAGCTGCGTTCCGCGTCGCCAACCCTGAGGGGTCGACGCGAGAGCAGATCGCCGCGGACGCGCCTCTGCTCAGAGACCTCGCCGAGCGACTCCCAGACCTGCTCATATACAGCCCCTCGACTGCGGCATACGAGAAAGTCCGACCCTTCTACAACGCGGACCTTGTGAACCGGCCGGGTGCGATCGTCCGACCGAGGACGGACGCCGAAGTCGCCGCCATCGTCCGCGAGGCTCGAGCCAAGGGCATCCCGTTCGGCATCAGGAGCGGCGGACACGACATGGTCGCCGCACAGCTCCAAGGGAAGGACGGAGTCATCATCGACCTCCGCGCCCTCGACAGCGCCGTCGTCGCAGAGGATAGGAGGTCGGCGAGGGTCGGCGGAGGCATCATCGGCGTGAACCTGTCCAAGTTTCTCCATGAACACGGGCTCCTGACGCCCCATGGCTGGTGTGCCGACGTGGGCATCGCCGGATGGGCTCTCGGCGGAGGGTACGGCTATTCGAGCGCCTTCTACGGCCTCGGCGTCGACCAGGTTCTCGGGGCGCGGGTCGTGTTGGCCGGTGGCGAGATCGTCGACACGGATGAGCACCCCGACCTGCTCTGGGCCCTCCGGGGAGCCGGCAACGGCAATTTCGGCGTCGTCGTTGAGCTCCGAATCAAGGTTTACCCCGAGACGGGCTATCTGGGCGGTCTTCTGGGCTATCCCAACGCGGAAGTCGGCCAGGTACTGACGAGGTTCGGCGAGCTCGAGAAGGACTTGCCCGTGAACTTCTCCGGCGAGCTTGCCCACATGACGCTCCCGGGCGTTGGTCCCGTGCTGGTCTGGGTATTTGCGTGGACTTCTGAGGACGATTCCCTCGAGCAGGGTTGGGCATTTCACCCGAAGCTGAAGGCCCTCGGTACTCCGATATTGGACACCGTGACAGCAGGTAAGGCTCGACGCGATGTCGCAAATCCCGGGCACAGAGTTAGTTCTCACACCCATCACAGTCACCGACTACGGCTTCTTCAGCGCATTCTACAATCCCACCGGTAACCGCATACATGCACGCGTCTGCACTATCGACCGCATCTCGCCAGGGGTGAGCAGCGTCGTCGCGGACAGCCCGCCGCCGGGACCGCTGTGCGCCACGATCATCCACAGCGCCCACGGCAGAGCTCTCCAGGAGAACCCGGAGGCGTGCTACCCGCTGCGGAAGCGCCATCGCGTCGTTAACCCCTGCGCTTGCGTACCGGACAATGCGGATCATGCGGCGGATTTTGAGAGCTACAAGAAGTGGAACGATGGGATGATAGCGGAGCTTTCGGAGAAGGGCTTGACGCAGCCGTACGGCTACCGCAATCTGGGTCCCGAGCAAGACGTGAAATGGGCCAACTTCTTTGGGGAGGAGACGCTGGCGAGGCTGAAAAGAGTAAAGCAAAAGTTCGACCCGGAAAACGTGTTCAAGACTGGGTTCCTGCGGCTGGAGCTGATCTGAATTATGCTGAGCTTGGCCGCTATGGTGCATTGTCCCAAGACAAGATTGTGACGCGAATATAAGCTCCGAGTATGTCTTGTCATACCTTCACCGTCATACTAACTTGCAAGATGATGTTGCTATGGCGAAGACGCGTTTCCGAGGGCGGGCGGCGCGTCGCACTTCTCGGTCTCAGACTCCCGTTGAGTCCACAGAGGGATGATGGTCTCAACGAGGGTTCAATCTAGATTCGGTCGGCCATGGCGAAATCCAGCGATACGCCACCGATTGAGACACTGCTTGGCAACAAAATGAGGCCCTGAAGGTCTCAGCAGTATGTGAAGCAAGGCCGCATCCAAAATGCGTGCAAAAGCCATCTTCGTTTCTGCTATGGGTGACAAGACCTGGCTTGGAACTGTCTCCGCGATGAACGTGAGTCGATTCCACATCCGGAAAACAGAACCGCGAGACCGCAACCATTCGCGGCCAGGTGTCAGTCACTAGATCCCATTGGACAACGGAACCATGTCCGCTGCCAAAGGCCCTGGCCGCTCTTGGTTCGACTTATCGGGACCCACGGCGTGTCTCGTGCCGGACGTGATGATACAGCCGTGGAAATCGGTGTCGGCCTTCTCGTGTGGCTGGACATCGAACCGAATAGCGGCAGGCACAATGGGGACTTTTTAGGATGTCATCGTAACCTGAGAGCTCCTGGATCGGTCGGCCCTTGTATCTGTCTCGAGCGATTCCTTGTACGTTCCGAGAGCGTTAACCCCCAAAGCGATGAGAACGCAGTGGGCGAGGAACGAAACGTGCGCGCGGTCTCATCACCTCCGCAGTTCAGAGTCACTGACATCGTCCATGGCGCAAAAGCGTTTGTAGAGAAGCTGAACACGGCCCGAGTCTTGGGGGCCGGTCGAGTCGGCAACCTCATTTCCAACTCAGTCCGGGTAGAAGGGCCGGATGACGGGGGCCTTTTAGAGTTCAGGCGAGGATGCGCAACGAGCCGTGATTGACTTGCGATTTCCCCTCTCCATCTTTTATCTGTTCCGGTTAGTCCTGGGTGCTTAATGTCAGCCAGCATCGGGAGGCTTGGACGGTCTAGATAGAATGTGGAACTAGTCCGCCCGCGATCTACGATTCGGGAGGGTGAACTGAAATGGAAGCTATTAGCTGACGGCCAAGGAGGCGAGGCACGTCGTCTCGGTAGTGTGGGTAGTCCCAATTGAATCTTTCGACGCGCACTCGCTTGTCGCGTGGCGAAGTCCTCAATGACGTCTGTTGGCCGAGCCGTCGACGATTCAGTATCGCGACGGGTGAATGACTAGTTCCAAGTCTTCCCGTGGAGACGGAAGAGAAGAGATCTTATCTCGTCGTTTCCGATATCGATCGGACACGTGAGACTCAAACGCAGAGAATGGAAAACTGGACGGCGAAAACGTATTAGACCGAGAGAGAAAGACAAGATGAAAACTACCCGGGTGTGTGGGGCGTCGCGGGCTCGCGTTTACACCCCCTACTCACATAGGGGGGCAAAAAACCCTCAACCACACCAAAAAGTCGTTTCCACGCTGAAACACTAAAACCCTCACTTTTTAATATAACTATTATTTATTAATAACCTCAAACTATTAATAACATAATAATATAACGTTATATAATACCAAAAGTTATATAAGTTAATAGCTCTAACTTAGGGCTATCGACTTATATATAAATTATATTAATATCTCTCGTTAATTGATAACTATTAATCGCTTATAGTTTAATTATAATACTATTACTACTTGCTATATATAGCGCCTCTTAAGGCCTCTGCGTCAAAGGGGGGGTTAATATACTATAGCTAACTTCGCTAATAGCCCTGAAATAATCGATATCCCCCTTAATACTATAGTATCTTAACTAGCGACCTGGCGCTAGCGTTAGAGTTACTATTACTATTAATAGCAGTAGCTCTAGCTCTGGAATAACCTTATTATTATTATTATTATTAATAAGGTTCTTATTATTATTATTATTAGAGACCTCTTTAACTATATTATTAGGGTCGTTAAGGAAGGTAGGGTTAAAGTTAAGCCCTATTAAGAGTAACGCTACCTCTATAAGGGCGTTATTAATATTAATCTCTCTAAAAGGGCGGGAGGCTTAGTTATTCAATTAATAACGTCTTTAGGTAGCAGTTTTAGGTTAGGGTTAAACGTATCTATTATAAATACCTCTCTCTCTAGTTTAGCTTATTATAAGTTATTAATTATTAAATAGGATATAGTTACTAAACTTCCTAGTATAGTAGAGCTATTATTTAAAGTTTAACGTCTTTATCCTCCTATTAATTATAACCCTCTTTATTACTAAATACTCCTTATAAAGTTTAAGATCCTAATAGCAGGCCTCTCTTTTAATATAGCGTCTCTATTAAGAGGCCTCTTACGTAGTTGCTTTATTAGTATAGGCCTCTTAAGTCTCTATTATATTAGAGATTATAATACTTATTATGAATAAGTATAAAGGCTTTACTCCTTATTAGGCTTATTATTTTTAATAAAGACTCTCTAACTAACTATTATAGTTACTAATATAAGTAACTACATAGTTATTTAATATAAAACCCTCTTTTAGTACCTCTTTTATAAGGCTTAAGTTATAACGGGTTAGCAATAAGAGTATTAATCTATACTTATTAATAATATAGTTAGTACTCTCTATACTAGCTTAAAAATCCTCTTCATAGGGTAAGAGGTATATAAGATAAGAAGGGATTATTTATCTAGCCTTCTATATCTTTTTTACTAGGCGTTTTAATATAAAATTAGATCGTATTAGCTATACTCCCGATCTCTTAAAGCTATTTATAATATTATAACTTATAAACGTAGCGTTAGTTATACTCCGAAGCGCTATAACGAAGTCTCCCCTCGTGAAGTTAAGAGCTCCCCTGTGAATAGCTTTATAAAGGGTCTTTTATTAAGCCTCTTTAAATAGCTAAAAGACTCCTATATCTATTAGCTATAATATATACGTAGCTTGAGGAGGGAAAGATCCTAGAATAATATTATACTCTATATAGTATTTTATAAGTCCTCGGCTTATATAATTAGAGAAGCTATCTAAGAGGAGTAATTAATATAAGCGCTCTAGGATATTCCCCCGGAGGACCGCTAAGTATTTAGCGTGTTAACTTAGAAGGACTAAGTATATATACTACTAATTAGACTAGTAGCTATATCTATTAATACTAAAATACTATTACAGGCTACGCCCGGGTTAAGCCTACCTAGGCTTCTACCTAGGTTTACTACCTTAGGGAGCTACCTAGGGCCTACCTAGGGCTTACTTAGTTATTCCCTATAGACTAGTAAAATCTCTACTAAAGAGGAAAACTTCCCCTTTTCCTCTTTAGCTTAAATAAATAATATTATAGTAACCTCTTATTAAATAAACTTAGGTTTAGCCCTTTATATATTTAAGCTTATTATTATAATAATAATAATAAGTTAAGTGCTACTCCCTACTAGTTAATAAGATAGTTAATAGTAATATAGCTAAAGCTTAAGATAAGCTATTATAAGCTAATTTATTAGTAGTAATAAAGTCCCTCTAGTAATAGTTATAAGAGGTTAAGTAGGGGAATAGCTAATATATAGCTATATAAACCCCTATAAGTACTACTAGTAAGGTATTAATAATACCTAGTATAATATATTAGAAGCTATTACCCCTACTCTTAAAACTTTTAAGTAAGTAAAAGGAATATATTACCTAGGTATATTAAATAAGGTATAAGATTGCTATAGATAAGGCGTTCTATATTATAGATATAGAGGTATAATACCTTATTAACTCCTACTTAAATACTATACCTTAATAAGTAATCTCTACTTTTTATAAAGCTAGAGGGGGCAGGGGGAAATATAACCCTAAGGACTTTATAGCTTACTTAGATTAAATATATAAGGACCTAAATATTTAGTTATAAGCTATAGCCTAACTATAGACCCTCTAATAGAAAGAGAATAAATCCCTAATAACCTTCTTACTAAGATTTAAGTAAATACTAGCTAATATAAATAGTATAAATTAGCTTAGTTAAGTCTAGATCTTACTTCTAAAGGCATCTCTTACCCCTAGGCTAAGGGATTAGCTAATTACTATTAACCTACTAGCTAATTATAATAGCTAGCTCTTAAAAGTCTAGAGTATTATATAGAAAGTAGAGCGCTAAAAGGTCTCTAGTAACTACTTAGTAACTTATTAGAGACTTATTACTAAGGATACTAAGGGAGATACTTATATAACTAGAGCTATATATATTTTATAGGTTAAGGAGGTAAGATATTATTATTATTAAAACTCTAGATCCTCCTTAGGTACCTCCTGAATATAATACTAATAGCCTTAAAAGGGCATAAGGGACCCCTATAATTATTATACTTATAGAGCTATAGGTTATATTACCTAGCGCTACTCTAATAAAGAGGACTAGCTACTTAGAGTTATAAAAGTAAAAACCTTAAAGGAAGAATTAATATACTTTAAGGTTATAAATAACTACTAAGTAATAACTAACTCCTTAGAAGAAAATAAAAAGTTAGAAAAAGACTAACTCTAGAGCAAAATTAAGCCCTAGAGCTTATTAAAGAGAAGATACTAAGTTAGAAAGAATATAAATAAGAATAACTAGCTAATAATAAGTTTATTATTATTTAAGTTAGAGTTAATAAAGGATATCTAGCTTATACCCTAGTAGATACTAGGAGTAATATTTATATAATTATTAACCTTTTCCTAGCTTAATACCTTTACTTTTTATATATTAAGAAGAGATATTAACCTATAAGGGGGTATATACTTAGTAGACTATTACTAAGTAATATACTAGGTATAGGAGTATTTAACTTAGAAATAAGTAGTTATACTTAGCGTATCTTTATATATATAGTTAATAGATTAGACCCTAATATCCTCTTAAGGTACCCTTAGATAAAATAGAACTAGGTTATTTATAACGTTATAGCTTACTAAGTATATTATAAAAAGGGATAAGTTAGGCTATATCTAAAGGATTAAGAAGAAACGCCCGTTATAAAGGAAATAAGAGCTATAAGGTTCTTTAATATACCCTTATTCTCTATAATCTATTAATACTTAATAAGATAATAGGGTAAGTATTAAGAGGGTATTATAGAGGTATTAATATAAGCTATTAGCTTAGCTAATATTAAGAAAGCTTTAAACTTAAAACTAAAGGAGGATTAATAATACTATTTACTAAGCTAGGTCTTAAGGGAGTTTCCTAACTTATTTAACTCTAATAAAGCTTATTTATTACCCCCTAAATAGCTAGGGGTAGATTACTAGATTAACTTTATACTAGGACTAGATAAAAGGGAGCTACTACTCCCTTAAGGCCCTCTCTATAGTATAATAAGAGAAGAGCTACTAATATTAACAAAGAGCTTATAAAACCTCCTAGATAAGGGGTTTATTAAGGCTAGTAGCTTATTTACTAAGGTACTAGTACTTTTTATAAGGAAGCTAGGGGGAGGAATTTACTTCTATATTAACTATAAGGCCCTTAATATAATTACTAAGAAAAACTACTACCCCCTCTTATTAATCTCTAAGATATTATACTAGGTAAGTATAGCTAAGTAGTATATTAAGCTAGATATAGTAATAGCTTTTCATAAGTTAAGGGTAATAAAGAAGTATTAAGAGAGAACTATATTCTATACCTAATATAAGTTATTTAAGTAAATAGTTTACTTATTTAGCCTAACTAACGCCCCTACTAGCTTTTAGTAGTATATTAATAATACCCTATAGGACTTCCCTAATAGGTTTATTACTACTTATATAAAGAATATATTAATTTACTCTAATAGAATAAAGGGAGACTATAAGAGGAAGGTCTAGGAGGTCCTCTAGAGGCTAGTAGATATGAAGCTAAACCTTAACCTTATAAAATATAAGTTCTTAATTAAGAGGGTTAAGTATATAGGGTTTATTATAATAATAAGAGAGGGTCTTTCTTATAACCCTAAGAAACTCTAGGTAATTACTAAGTAGTTACCCCCTATCTCCCTAAAGGGGGTCTAGAGCTTCCTAGGGTTTATGAACTATTATAATATATTTATATTAGAATATAAGGATATTATTAGACTATATATACTACTTATTAGGAAGAATATAATATTCTAATAGGGAGATAACTAAGAAAAAGCTTTCTTATAGCTTAAGTAGCTTTTTAATACTTAGCTAGTACTTTATTAATTTAATTTAAAAGATAATATTATTATTAAAACTAATTATTTAGGATTTATATTAAGAGGGGTATTCTTATAAGTTAATCTAGAGGGTGCTTAGCGCCCTATAGCGTTCTACTTATAGAAGCTCTCACTTATAGAGTATAACTACCTTATTTATAATAAGGAGCTCCTAGTAGTTCTTTCTTACTTATATATATAGAGGGCGGAGCTATATAGTATAATTACTTTTAAAGTATTAACTAATTACTAGGGGCTTAAATATTTCCTAAAAAATAAGCACCTTATAGAGCGCTAGACCTAGTAAGTAGAGGAGCTATCCTAGTATAACTTTATTATTAAATACTACCCTAGTACGTAAGTAATAGCCCCTAATACCCTCTCTTAGAGAGAATAGGATATATTATAAGGGTAGGATAATAAATAGAAGTAAGAGAGGGTCTTATAGCTAATACTAGACTATACCTACCCCTATAGGGACCTTATAGCTAGGCCCTTAGTAAGGAGAAGTTAGAAGGGCCATATTAATATCCTAGATATTATAGTCTTTAATAGTAACCCTAAACTATAAGTACTATAGCTAGAAACTATAAAAAAGAATATAATATATAAGGCTATATACTATATAGTTACTTACTAGCTTTAGTGCTTCCTATTAGATATTAAAGCTAAAGTTTAAATTAGTAAGTATAGTATTTATAATTAGGGAAAGCTAATATTTAGAGGGAGGCTATAAGTACCTAGCGGGGAGGATAATAATAACCTACTAAGCGAGCTCTATATAAAGATTATTTAATAGAGCTATAACTTAAGTATAACTACCTACCTAAGCTATAATAGCACGCTAGAAATAGTAAGCTAGTAGTTCTACTAGCTAGGATAGTTATAAATAGTATAGAGATTTATAAGGAACTATAATATTTATAGAGGGATATATATCTAGAGGTAAGCTAAGAGGGGCTTCCTAAAGCCCCTACTAGTACTTACCTACTTATACTTAGACCTCTTAATAGACTTTATTATAGACTTACTACTTATAAAAGATAATACTAGCTAATACTTATAGGTTATAGTAAATAGGCTAAGTAAGTTAGTAATACTAGAGGAGATAGGTATTATAGAGGTAGAAGCTTATACTTACTAGTTCCTTACCTCTTACTTCTAGTTCTATAGGTTCTTATATAATATTATTAGTAATTAAGGGTCTAATTAGGTAAGCTACTTCTAGGCTAAATTCTATTACCTTATTAATATAGGGAGGCTATTAAGTACTACGTACTACTTATAAACTAATAATAATATTAAGAGGTAAAACTAGGAGATATAAGCTATCCTATAGGTATTTATAACCTAGGTATAGGATAACTAGGGGTAGCTCTTACTTATTACTTAGCTAGCGCTTTATAATAGGGTTAGTAATATAACTAAGCTCTCGCTATTCTTCTTAGAATATAGGTATTATACTAACCCTATATCTATTATAAATAATATAATAAGGGAGACCCCCTCTAGGGATATAGTAGCTACCCTCCTAGTAATAAGACTATAGGAGGTAGTAAACTTTATCTAAGTAAGTATTATAGCTACCTAATAATATAGCGAGGAGAATATAAATTAGTATAGGATACTGGGATAGGATAAGATAGACTTAGCTGCGCAACTTTTAGAAAACTCCCTTAGCGCACGGACCTATTATAGGAAGACTATAGAGTAGAGCATAGAAGAGAGGAGCGTAGCAGACTAGAAGATAGTATATATATTATTATAATTAGTACCTTAATAACCCTATACCTCGTCTTTTTAGTATTTTCTTAGCGAAACTATACCTAATTTAAATAATCTCTTTTTTAATTAGATCTATAAATTATTCTATATATCTTTTAAGCCTACTCTTAATATTCTTACCTATTTATAAGTAGAGCTATATTATTTATTATCTTTCTAGTTCCTATTAGTTCTAGCCCTTTCTAATAGTACCTAGAGGCGGATTCTTTTGCTCTTTTTAATAGCTTTTATAAGCTTCTTAGAGAGTTAGGTGCCTTCACTACGTTTATACGTCCCTGCTATTAATATATATATATATACTTAATCTACTTTAAATATAATAATAACTTAAGAAATTTATAAGTAATAAATAATAATAATATAGATAATAATAAAAACGCAGTTCGAAGAGAGGAAGATATTCGCAGACCTACCTTAGTTCCGAGGGAATAGTAATAGCTATACTTTCTTATAGAATTAAGGTAGGAACGATATAGACCCTAAAATCCTCCCTTTCTCTTTTTTTTTTATACTATTAGTAGGTTCTACTAAGTATATTCCTTTCCTTACCCCCTTATATATTATTATAACTACTATTATTTAACTAGCGAGTTATAGCTAATATAGCTAAGATAGCTATATATAATACTAATATAGAGATTAGTAGTCTTACTAAGCTAATAAGTATAGCGAGATTAACTAGATTAGTAACTAGAGACTAATAAACCCCTTATTATTATAACCCTAAGTACTAAGAGCGACGTGCTAACTTTAGAGAGATATTAATATAGAGAAGCTATAAATTCTTCTAAGATAAGAACGTTATTAGGAAGACCTTTCTATATTAAGTAATAAGACTTAAAGTAGATCTATAATAGCCTAGAGTAATAAGATTAAGATCGCTAGACCTTTCTTATATTTATTTAGTTATTTAGTTTATACTATTTCTTTTTTTGTTTTATTTAAAGAAAGTTATAACTACTTACTTTATCTTTTTATTTAGAAGATATTATAATAATAACTTCACTTTATTAACTATATAATATTAACTTCGATATTTATAAACCTATAAGTATTATATCTTCTTCTTCCTTAGCTAACTTAGATACTAGATCCTCTTCTAATAAGGGGAAATAGCCTAAAGAGAGATTTATAGGAGCTTCGTTTAGTAAGATATAACCTTATGCTATAGGGTAGCTAGCTTCTAATAATAGTATAGATAGGTCTGCGAATCCTACTTCTAGGATAGGAGTAACGCCCTTAAGTACTTTATATTCCCCTAAAGGAAGTTATACTAATTAGGATATTATAGCCCTTACTAATCTCCTTATAAGACGTCTTATTATTATAATAATAACTCCCTATTTAACTAGAGCGCCTAAGTTTATTAGTACTAATATCTCTAACTTTATTACTAACTATAAGAGCTTTTTAAAGCTTTATTATAAGACTAATAAAGATATAAAGAACGAGGTCTATATATATAGCTCTAATAACTATTAAGATATAGTGAAATCTTATATTAGTAAAGCTAAGACCTAGAAGGAAGCTAAGGAGAGACCTCTATACTAGTTTAGATTTATAGACCTAAAGTCTTATTAGGATCCTAATAAGAACCTTTAGAACCTAGTTATAGGATCTTATATTAAGGATAATAACCCTTCCTAGGTTATAGCGTTAATTATTACTATTTAATAGCTTTAATAGAGAGCTATCTAGTATAGAGACCTAGAACTTATTAATACTAAGCTTATTTATATTACTTATTATTATTTTTTAGAGAGGGCTATAAGAGCTATAGCCCGAAGTCTTAGCTACTAGCTTACCAAGGTTATTTTAAAGTAGTAAGTTATAATAGAAGACGCCCTAATTAAATAATTTACTACCTACTAGGAACTTTAATAGTTATCTAGCCTTATTAAGCCTAAACTAATAATAATACTTTAAGTCCCTGCGAAGATAATTCTAATAAGGTAGAGGGCTAAAGCTAAGGAACCCTCTATAGCCTAGATTATTAGCTTAATTATTAACTCTCTTATAGAGAACTTTAGGACCTTAAATATTAATAGGGCTAATTATAAGATAGATATCTTAACCCTTATTAAAAGAGTTACTAGCTAAGGAGATAATACTTTTAATCTAAACGCTATAGAAGCTACTAAACCTTATAAATAATAATCTTAGGACTATTTATAAACTTAATACTAATAATAGTAATACTTTTACCTATAAGCTAGATATAGGGACTACTAAGGAGGATACTAGCTATACTAGGGATTTAGAAGAGGTAGAGTAAGAGGAGGCTATAGAGGCTTCTAGTAAGATAGACTACTATAGTATATACCTTTCTAGGCTATAAGGACTTACTAGTTTTATAGTGCTATTAACTATATCGTTATTAGCTACGTTAAGTATCTTAAGGCTAGCTAGAATAGGGTTTGCTACTATATATCGCCCTATTACTTTATTAGTACTCTAGATATAAATACTAAGGTTAAGATAGGTATTATTAATAAAGGCTATAACTATAAATTAACTAATAGTTAGACGATTTTAAAGTATATCCTAATGAATAAGGATACCTTTATATATTATATAGTTACTACGAGTAAGTTAGTAGAAAAGTAATAGCTAAAGCTTCTAGAGGAGGTTATAAGAGTTATTAGTTATAATAAGATACGCCCTAAACTATTAGTTAGCTTTATAAATCTATTAAAGGATACTACTTAATTATATAACTTTATAGATATAATATTCTTTAGCTTTAAGCTAAAGAACTAGTATATTAACCTAGTAGAAGATATTATAGCTATAAAAAGAGGGAAAGCTAGAGGGTATTATATAAAACCTTATAATACTTATTATTACTAGGCTCCTTAAATAGTAGATCTATTTATAATTTAAAACCCTCTTATTTATATTACTTAGAGAGTTATAAAGCTAATAGATAATAAGGAAGATACTAAAGATATTATATTACTAGACGCCCCTGAGGAATAAGTTAAGTAGTAGAAGTAAGATAAATAAGATAAGCCTCGGACTTAATATCGTAATTTGCAGACTAGCTATACTCTTACCCTTAAGCTATATAGTAAAAGAGTAAATAGGAAGGTAGCTATCCCTAAGGCCTTCTTTTATTAGAACTAGCTTAATTAGGATAGAATAATCTATAACGCTACTAAAGCTATAATTACTAAGTATAAGGATAGATATAACTTAAAGGTATAAGAGGTCTTTATTCCTACTAATATTATACTTCTAAATTAATTTAATAAAATAGGAGAGAGTAACGAGGAGCTATAGGAATAAATAGATTAATAAAATAATAATAAGAACTATTCTAAAGGCTAGGCGACTTTAGCTACTATTTCTATAGACTTACCTAAGGATTTATAAATTAAGGTAATTTAATTTAATTACTATATAATTAATCCTATCTCTAAGATAGGCGCTATAATAGAAGATTAGGATTTAGTATTACTTCTATTACTAAGATATATTACTATCCTAGACTTCGTTATAACCTACTAGTAGATTACTATTACCCTTTATAGCCCTGCGAATATATTAGTTAGGAGGATTATTAATAGTAGCTCTACTATTAACCTTATTAGTAAAAGTTATATTAAGCAGCTAGGCTTATGGAGTAATATAGTTAAGATAAATATAGGGATCTATAGAATTACTAATAGAGAGCGGAGGACCTAGTTTATAAGTATAATTATAGATAACGTTTATATTAATAGTAATTAGATTTAGGATATTAGCTTTTTTATTTTCCCTAAAAACGCTTATAATAAGGACTTAGTACTAGGAGCTCTTTATCTTAAAGACTTAAATAATACTAGATTATATATAGAACTAGATTATTAGAGTCCTTTAGTCTAGGAATATTAAGATTAATATCCTGCTATTATTTTATATAAGAGATTTAACTATTTAGTTCCTAGAAATTATTACTAAGATAGATTACTTTATTTCTTCTTAGCGTTAATATACTCTCTTATCTCCTATAAAGGAGGGGAAATAGAGGCTATTACTAATAAACCTAATATAATAATAAGCTTAGACTTTATAAGAGATAATTAGTAAGTTAATAACGCTAAGAACGAGGAAGAGCTAGATATAATATTAGGGAGTATAAGGATATACTAGGATATTAAAGCGATTTAATAAGCTTTTAAAAGCTCTTATAACCTACTAAACGAAGTTAAGTAATAGTTAGACCTAGATAAGGAAGCTATTATTATTTTTAAAGAGTTTAGATTAATTTTTAAAAGAATCCTAGAGATTATAATCTATAATAAAGTTACCCCTAAGCTTAATAAGATTTATAAAGCAATTATAAGTATAGGGTATATATTAGGATATAATAGCTATAGTATTAATTATTAATACTATATTTATAGACCTAAGAAAAGAATATTAAAGAAGAAAGTACCTAGGAGGAAGTATAAGTTAGTATATTAGAAAGGTATTAAAGTTATTATAGCTATAGATACTACTTTCTCTTATAATAATTATAAACCTATATTAATAATACCCGTATTATTAATAGAAGATATTAATACGATATATAAATAAAAGATAAAAAGATTTAACTTATTAATAATACTATATTAGACGGTTCGACCCTAGATAGAGACCTAGAGTAGAAGTTAAAGGTATAGGTAAAAGCTAAGAAGAATATAATCCTAGATCCTAGCGCCCTATTTATAGGCCTAGTTATACTAAAGTTTTTAACTATTAAGTAAGGAATAAGGCTTATAAGAGCTTAATAAGAAGCTATTCTTAAGACTATTAATTATCTATAGCTTAAAGAAAAGAAGCTCCTTTTAGCTATTCTTATTATAAGAGAGAAGGCTTTAGCCTAGGAATTTAAGTATTATAGCTCTATATACCCTTTTATTATACCTCTATAGATAATTTAAATAATATTATATAAAGTATAATAAGCAAAAGGAATCCTAATATTAAGAGGACTAGAGTAGGATATTATTATAATTCTAAAGGATAGACTAAAGAAGGGAATCTTTAAGTAAGGTTATATAGCTTATTATAATCTATTCTTCCTTATATAAAAGAAAAATAGTAAGATAAGGCTTATTAATTTAGTAACTAAAATAAATATAGTTATAATATGAGATATAGCACTACCCCTTTAGTAGATAGCTTTTTAAACGACTTTGCTATATATTAACTATTATTACTACTAGACTTCTTCTTAGGATATAACTAAGTCCTATTAGACCCTATAAATAGAGATTTAATAACGTTCGTATTACTTATTAGACTACTATAGATATATACGTTACCTTAAGGAGTAACGAACTTAGTTACTTAGTTTATATAGGTTATAATTAGAATCCTATATAACCTTATCCCTAGCTATTATAAAGCCTTTCTTAATAATATTACTATTAAAGGACTAACTTCGTAATATAATAAAAAAGAGATTAAGTCTTATCTAGGGATTTATAGATTTATTTTAGAATATTTATAGAACGTTAATAAGGTCCTAGTAAATTTAGAGCTAGTAAAGTATATAGTAGTAGTAGTTAAGTTATAGTAAGCCTAGGAAGTAGTAATAATTATTAGCTATATTTATAGTACTAATAGGCGTCGTCTAGAGGAAGCGAAGATAGTTAAGATCTATAAATAGGCTACTTATACTAATTTAATAGAGTTAAGGGCTTTCTTTAGGATTATAACGTTCTATAGATCCTAGGTAAAGAACTACTCTACTATTATAAAGCTACTTACTAACTTACTTAAGAAGGATACTTTATTTAGCTAGGAGGAGAAGTAATAGATAGCTATAGATACCTTAAAGGTAATACTTATAAGGGCCCTAATCCTTATTACTATAGACTATAGCCCTAAAGGAGGAGATATATACCTTATAGTTAATACTAGTAATATAAGATAGGGTAGAGTCCTAGGATAATTTATTAATAACTAGCGCGTAGTCTCTTATTTTAAGAGTAATACTTAGTTAGAACTAGAGTTATTATATAATACTAGGAGGAAGGAATTATATAGTATTCTAAAAGCTTTAAAGAGAGTATATAACTATTTATATAAATAATACTTTATCTTAGAGATAGACGCTTAGATATTAGTTATATAACTTAATAGAGTAGCTATAGACCTCCTAGGAGCTCTTATTATTTACTAGATTATATAGATTTAAATATTTAACTTTAAAGTATAATATATCTATAGTATTTAGAATATAGTAGTAGATAGCTTATTATAAAAGCCCTAGGGACTTTCTAATATTATTAATAAAGAAGCTAAGGGGGAGATTAACTCTTAGATCGATTTATAGATCTTCTTTATAGATATAGAAGCTAGTTCTTTCTTTAATTAAGCTTAATATTATAATAATAAGTAAAATATAGAGGGGTTCCTAGTAGGAAATATAGAGGTTATTAGTAATATAATAAATATCCTGGATATACTTCTTAAGAATTTATAAACCTATTTAATACGCTCTTAATAAATTACTTATTATTTAATAATATAGAGACGCCCTCTAGGAATTTAACTAGTAAGGTATTATAACTTTAAGACTAGAGCGTTAGATTATTATATTTATAACTACTTACTTTTTACTAGACTAATAAATTAAAAGCTAATACTATAATAAGTTATTAATAATCCTAAGTAGTAGAAGAAAATAATTATAAAGGCTTATAAAGAGAGTAGTTATTAAAGTAAGTAAGCTATAGCTAGAAGACTATCTAATTGCTATATCTAGGCTAGTATATATATAGAGATTAGCAAATCCTTAAAAACTTACCCTAATTACTAAAAGAGGAGAGCTTAATATATAGATAATATAAGGACCTATAGCTCTCTAAAGGGACTACTCTTTACTAGGATATTATTAGATATATAGAGAGTAAGTAAGTAGTACCTTATTAAGGTAAGAGATCTACTAATAGGATAGCCTAAAGCTTACTAGCTTAAGAGAGTAACTTTAGCTAAGATCGCTAAGTTTATTTAAAAGGAGATCGTCTACTATTATAAACTATATAATAAGCTTATTATTAATAGAGAACTAGAGAATAAAGATACTATTATTAAATCTAATAAGAAATATAGTATAAGGAGGAAACTAATATCTACTTATAACCTAAGGGCTAATAGTATAGTTAAGACTAGTTATTAGCTAATTACTTATATATTATTAATATAGACTAGAGGATAGAGAGATATTAACCCTTAGTTATACCTTCCGCTACCCTATTTATAAACTAATTAAGCGTTTATACTTCGACTAGCTTTAGCCCTTTCTACTTATTATATAGGTTTAAGCTTATTACTCCTATTAAGACCCTAATACTAACTTAGAGAGTTCTTAATTAGGATTTAGTAATAATAAAAGAAGAGGAGGTTTAAATATATCTATAAGCCTTCTTATAACTTAATAAGGATAGAAAATAAGCTAAAAAGATAATTAATAGTTAATATAAGAAGACTATAGAATATTATAATAATTAATATAAGAGGACTATAAGAAAGGAGAGGCTAGAGGTAGGTAATTTAATACTAGTATTTAATATTAAGGGCTCTATTAATAAGTTATCTATTAAAAAGCTTAACTACTAATAGTAAGGCCTCTTCTATATCCTTTTATAAGCTCTAAAAGCTCTATTATATTAATTAGTAATATTAGTAGGTAATAAGATTACTACAAAGACGTTTAGTAGAAATTAACTTTATAAATTTATTTAAGCTCCTAAAGGGTATTAAGAACTAAGTAATTTAGATATTTATAGATCTAATTTAGAAAGAAACCTAGCGAAAGTCTTCTTAGCGCTAAGGAATAAAAAGTATAATAGTTATATACCTAAGGAAGAGGAGGAGGAACCTATAATACCTAGGGAAAGTAATTAAGAGGAAGAGGAGGATTTATTATACTTAGTAATATAATTAAAGTAATATTTAAAGGATTTAGAGAAAGTAATTAAAGCTTTAAAAACTAGATAATAACTAGTTATTAAGATTCTTAAAATAATAAAAGAGAAAGAAAAGGAGTATATTAAGATAGAGGATCTAGGGGATATATAAAGTTTCTTTTATTATAACTTATTTTAATTAATAATTTATAGACCTATTTATATAATATTTACCTTAATCTTTTATTAAAACCTAACTAGCTTCTTATTCTCTTTTCCTTTTTACCCCCCCCCTATATATTATATAAATATATCTAGAAACCCTATTTTCCTACTTTAATTTATAATATAAAGCCCTAAGTAGTTTATAATTTCTATAAGGTTAAACTCTAGAGGTAGCTCTATTATAAAAGGGTAATAAGAGTATATAAACCTAGCTTTAGGATAATATTCCTAGGCCTATTAATAGTATTTATTATAAAGGAGCGAGAAGTTAAACTTAGCTATAGCTATAACTATAGCATTTACTAGAATTTAGGATTATAGGATCTCCTTAATACTATTAAATTCTCTACTCCTCCTTACCTTATTATTATACTTAATTCTATACCTATAGCGCTTATAAATACTTAGATTATTATATAAATAACTCTCTGGCCTCTAGCTACTGCATAGTGATTTTACCTGCTTAAGTGCAATAGACCTTCTAACTCCGCGCCTCCTAATAATATATAGCCTTCGGTCACGTGATTATAACTTTCCTAACTATAGCTATACTTATATATGCCTGTTAATAGCCTCACGATCTTTAACTTTATATCGATAATAACGTGGTTTTTAATTATTCAAACTACGAAACTGTTAACTTTTCCTCTCGCGCACTACCTACGCTGCTAAAACTACCTCTATTACCGCTTTATCTACTAGCTATGCTATTATTAGTAACGCTCTCTCTATTAGTTAGTATAAGCTATACTTACTAACGTTCAAGCCCTAAGGGGCTTAGGCCGCCTTTACCTTAATAGTGCGGAGGACCTGCTTAAAGAAGGGCTACTCTATAGGGTATATAATAACCTACCTAGCTTCTACTACTAAGTCTACTTACTTAGTTATAATATAATAATAAGTATCCCCTCTAGGG
>JAVHLU010001243.1:0-34258 GCA_036785755.1 Colletotrichum ledebouriae | reverse complement strand
ACCCCTAGAGGGGATACTTACTATTATATTATAGCTAAGTAAGTAGACTTAGTAGTAGAAGCTAGGCGGGTCGTTATATACCCTATAGAGTAGCCCTTCTTTAAGCAGGTCCTCTATACTATTAAGGCAGAAGTAGCCTAGGCCCCTTAGGGGTTAGTAAGTATAGCTTATGCTAACTATAATATAGAGAGAGCGTTGCTAACGATAGTATAGTAAAGATAGTAACAACTTCTAGCAGATAAAGCAGTAATAGAGGCGGTATTAGTAGCGCGGGTAGTATACGAGAGGAAAAGTCGATAGTTTCATAGTCTATTAAATAATTAAAAACCACGTTATTATCGATATAAAGTTAAAGATCGTGAGGCTATCTAGTGGGGCACGTATAAGTGCGGCTATGGTTAGGAAAGTTACGATCACGTAACTAAAGGCTATATATTATTAGGAGGCGCGGAGTTAGAAGGTCTATTACACTTAAGTAAGTAAAAACACTATGCAGTGGCCAGAGGCTAAGAAACTAATTATAAAAGCTTATAAAGAGAGTAATTACTAAGGTAAGTAAGCTATAGATAGAAGACTATCTAATCGCTATATCTAGGCTAGTATATATATAGAGATTAGTAAATCCTTAAAAGGTTACCCTAATTACTAAAAGAGGAGAGCTTAATATATAGATAATATAAGGACCTACAGCTCTCTAAAGGGACTACCTTTTACTAGGATATTATTAGATATATAAAGAGTAGGTAAGTAGTATCTTATTAAGGTAAGGGATTTATTAATAGGATAGCCTAAAGCCTGCTAGCTTAAAAGAGTAACTTTAGCTAAGATTACTAAGTTTATCTAGGAAGAGATTATCTACTACTACGGACTATATAGCGAACTTATTATTTATAGAGGACTAGAGAATAAGGACGCTATTATTAAATTTAATAAGAAATATAATATAAAGAGTAAAGTAATATCTACTTATAACCTAAGGGCTAATAGTATAGTTAAGACTAGTTATTAGCTAATTACTTATATATTATTAATATAGACTAGAGGATAGAGAGATATTAACCCTTAGCTATACCTTCCCGCTACCCTATTTATAAACCGATTAAGCGTTTATACTTTGACTAGCTTTAGCCCTTTCTACTTATTATATAGGTTTAAGCCTATTACTCCTATTAAGACCTTAATACTAACCTAGAGGGTTCTTAATTAGGATTTAGTAATAATAAAGGAAGAGGAGGTTTAAATACGTCTATAAGCCTTCCTATAACTTAATAAGAATAGAAAATAAGCTAAAAGGATAATTAATAGTTAATATAAGAAGACTGCGGAATATTATAATAATTAATATAAGAGGACTATAAGGAAAGAGAGGCTAGAGGTAAGTAATTTAGTACTAGTATTTAATATAAGGGCTCTATTAATAGGTTATCTATTAAAAAGCTTAACTACTAATAATAAGGCCCCTTCTATATCCTTTCGTAAGCTCTAAAAGCTTTATTATATTAATTAGTAATATTAGCAGGCGATAAGGTTATTAGAAAGACGTTTAGTAGAAATCGACTTTATAAATTTATTTAAGCTCTTAAAGGGTATTAGGAACTAAGTAATTTAGATATTTATAAATCTAATTTAGAAAGAAACCTAGTAAAAGTCTTCCTAGCACTAGGGAATAAAGATTATAATAATTATATACCTAAAGAAGAAGAGGAGGAACCTATAGTATCTAGGGAAAATAATTAAGAAGAAGAGGAGTGTTTATTATACTTAGTAGTATAATTAAAGTAGTATTTAAAGGATTTAGAGAAAGTAATTAAGGCTTTAAAAGCTAGATAATAACTAGTTATTAAGATTCCTAAAATAGCCTCTAGCTACTACATAGTGATTTTACCTACTCAAGTGCAATAGACCTTCTAACTCCGCGCCTCCTGATAATACATAGCCTTCGGTTACGTAATCCTTTCCTAACTATAGCCGCACTTATATATACCCTACTAGATAGCCTCACGATCTTTGACTTCATATTAATAACAACGTGGTTTTTAATTATTTAATAGACTATAAAACTATTAACTTTTCCTCTCGCGTACTACCCGCGCTGCTATTAAATACTGCCTCTATTACCGCTTCGTCCGCTAGCTATACTATCGTTAGTAACGCTCTCTCTATATTAAAGCAGTTAGTATAAGCTATACTTACTAACGTTCCCCTAATAGGCCTAGGCTGCCTAGGCTACCTCTACCTTAGTAATATAGAGGACCTACTTAAAAAAGGGCTACTCTATAGGGTATATAATAACCCGCTGAACTTCTATTGCTAAGTTTGCTTGCTTAGCTCTAATACTATTACGCCTTATAGAGTCCCCTATAGGGGTATTAAAGTAAGCCTTCTTAAGGGTTATACTAATAATATACTCTCTATATATAGTAGAGTAGTTAATAAAGGAGCGGGTTTTATTAATTATATTAAGGCTAAACTCTCTAATAACCCCCTCTATATTATTTATACTAAAGGGCATACCTCACTTAGGCTTAGCGTATTTATATATAGGGTCTAGTGCTAATATAGTTAAGGGATAAGGATAAGGATAAGAGAGAGGTATAAGGCCCTGCTTATAGTAGTAGAGCTTCTTATACTTCTAGCTATAAGAACCTCTTAGGAAAGACCTCTCTAGTTAAGGAGTTACCTCTTATATAATAGTATTTATAATACCTTTAGTACTTTGCTAGAAGGTCGACCTTTTAGGTTAAGGAGTTATCTTATATAGTAGCTTTCGTAGCACCTTACTAAAAGGTTTAGCAAGGGCGTTGCTATAAGAGCCTTAGTAGCCCGTTTAGCTCTAATATAATTAGCCCTAGTGCGGCGCATATCTGACTTTATACGAGGGTTTACTTATAAGTAGTAGGAATATATAGGTTTCCTATATTATTTTCCTTAACTAGTAGAGGATATAGGTTAAAATACCTATATAGTATTTCCTAAATTATACCTGCGAACTAGGTGAATTTATTATAGTCTTTTTGCAAAGGGGCTGCGGCTTAATTCCGAGCTCAAGATTCCTAAAATAATAAAGGAGAAAGAAAAGGAGTATATTAAGATAGAGGATCTAGGGGATATATAAGGTTTCTTTTATTATTACTTATTTTAATTAATAATTTATAGACCTATTCTAATTTTCCCTTCTTTTTATCTCTTAGTTTAAAAGTTTAAAATTCTGGGGATAATATTCCTAAACTTTAGGGATAAGGGTAAGAGATAATATTAGTAACTCCCTACTTATTTAAAGCACGCCCCTTATTACTATTTAATATAATGATAGCCTAGATAACTTTAATATCTATTAGTAGTTATAATAAGGTAATTAAGCCTAGGAAAGTATAAGATCCTTAACCTCCTAGTAATAATACTAAAGCTACCTTTCCTTGCTAAATAAAATATAAGATTAATAACCTAAAGATAAGAGAGAAGAAGAGAAAGGGAGAGAGGGTATTAAAATTATAGTTACTAGCCCTTAGTAAGGATATTAGTAAACTTTTCTTACCCCCCCCCTCCTTTTTCCCTAGAAAAGATTATTATTAATATTAGATTACCTTCTATTAAAGAGAAAGAGAAGGATACTTATAAAAAGGAATATATTAATTTTTATACCTAGATACGCTTTTACTTTAGCTCTATAGACCTATTTATATAATATTTGCCTTAATTTCTTATTAAAACCTAACTAGCTTCTTATTCTCTTTTCCTTTTTACCCCCCCCTATATATTATATAAATAGGTCTAGAAACCCTGTTTTTCTACCTTAATTCGCAACGCGAAGCCCTAAGTAGTCTATAATTTCTATAAGGTTAAACTCTAGAGGTAGCTCTATTATAAAAGGGTAATAAGAGTATATAAACCTAGCTTTAGGATAATATTCCTAGGCCTATTAATAGTATTTATTATAAAGGAGCGAGAAATCGAACTTAGCTATAGCTATAACTATAGCGTCTATTAGAATTTAGGACTACGGGATCTCTTTAATACTATTAAATTCTCTACTCCTCCTTACCTTATTATTATACTTAATTCTATACCTATAGCGCTTATAGATACTTAGATTATTATATAAATAACTCTCTTAAGTTTTATAGAAGAGGTAGTTAGTATAAGGAGTGCTTAGTATAGAGATATACTTAAAGTACGGTTTATAGATATAAATACCTAATATAGGGTTTTTAGTAGCATAGGCCTGCTCTTTATAGTAAATATAGAGTATTATATTATAACCGCCTTAGGATTAAATAAATAAGCTATATATAGCTACTATATACTAAAAGACCTTTATCTCCTATAAGCTAGTAAGGAAAGTAATAGAGGTATAGATAAAGACTTAATAGCGGAATTCTCTAGATCCCTTAGTTACCCTAAATATTTATTTAAAGTCCTATTTACTAAGATAAGCCTTCTAGAAAGCTAGCCTTATTACCTTAGCGGTCTCGTTAGAGAATATCTATAGTATAAAGGCTACTTCTAAGTATTTATTACTAGGGATATTAAGTTAAAGCTAAATAAGGCTTATAGCTACTTAAGAAGTATAAGTATTAGCTAGAGGGTATAAGGATATTAAAAAGAAGGGAAGGGATACCTAAAGTTAGTTATTAGAGTACTAGATAAAAAGAGGTATATTATTTTTCTTTATTTTAAGTATAGGGATATTAAGACTAAGGACCTAAAGGGTTACTATAAATAGGAGATAATAAAAGCGAGATTAATTAGTATTTTTAACGCCTAAAATAAGGAAGTTATAGTTAGCTATAATAAGAAGATATAATTTATAGATATAAGAGAGAAAATATAAAGGGGTTAAATAAAGATTAAAATAGCTAGCTAAAAGTAGTTATTATAGGGGGGAGAAGTTAATAATAGAGGATAGAGGAGAATATTTATTTAATTTATAACTAGGCTGCTCGTTTTAATAGCTATTACTAATTATTATTTCCTTTATTCTTTCCCTATATATAACTACTCTAATTTACTATTCTATTTATTATAGGTTTTTTATCCTAAGTTCGTTTCACTTTATTAAAGCTAAGGAGGGTAAGGGAGGAGAGTTAATTATTCCTTCTATAGGCTACTAATAAATTACTATATTATTAAAGTAATTAGTAGATATAAAAACGTACTCCTTACCCTTTAAGCCCTTTAGTTTCTCTCTCCCCTTTATATATATTATTTGCTTTTAAGCTTAATTTATCTACTAACCGCATAATATTAACCACTACGCTATAGCTCCTCCTTTTCTTCGAATATTACTTCTATTTAGCTCTTTGGTCTGCGAATTACTTAATAACCCGGTATAGAAGAGGGTTATCTATCACGACTTTAGCCTAGGTAGAACATTTATTAGACCTTTATAATATGCAAGGGAAGCTAATAAGATAAGAGGAGTTAGATAATTTAGAGGTTATAGCCCTTTTTATATTTATAATTAAGGGCTACCCTCGTAATATATATACCCTAATCTACGAGCTAGCCTAGTAAACTAGGAAAGAAATTAATAAGGCTTCTATAGAGCTTAAAAGAGTAGAGGTAAAGAATCTCTAGGATATTACTAGGGCCTTCTTTCTACTAAACTATAGTAATTATTACTAAGCTGCGATTTTTATAGACTAGTCGACTAGCTACTATTTCTATTATAACTCTATATAAGACTAGAATAGTAATTAGCGCTTCGTTAAGGCTATATAGGACCTTAATACGTAGTATTATAAGATAGGAGCCCCTCTATAACTCTAAAAGCTCCTATTAATTAATACCTATATAGTTAATTTAGTTTAGTAGAGGGAAAAGTTATATATAGTCTCTAATATATTAAATAAGCTAGAGCTCTAATTTTAGAATGTTTACTATCTCTACGTTTTAGTAGTATAACCTTAAGTAATAGCGTATTATTCTCTAACTTTAAAATCCCCTTAGTTATTAAATATATATCTATAATTACTATAAAGTTCTATAACTTAACTATTAATAGTAATATAGCTTTATAAGATACCCTATTAAGCTAAGAAGACTTTAAGAAAGCACCTTTCTTCCTTTTATACCCTCTTACTCCTTTACTTATAGATAATAATATAATAGACTTTAGAAATAATAATAACGTTATGCTATCTCTTATAATAGATATTCCTCAACCTATTTATAGATTATTAGTATTATCTAGGTCTACTTTATCTAAAATACTAGATAATAAGCTTAAATATCTTAGACGTTAGCTTTAGTTATAGGTCTTATAGACGCTAAGTTATAGTATAATTATTAAGTAACGCTTAAGAACTATACTTATAGATATACTATTATATCCTAAGAGGCCTAGTATTTTAAATAAGCGTAATTATAGCTATATAGACTACGTCTAGTAGAGGGTTAACTAGTAGGATTAGATTAAGTAGAATACGCCTAAGGGAGCGTATTATTATAACTTCTTATACCTAGCGCGATAAAGTAGGTAGTCTTAGCTATACTAAGGATTAGAGTAGGATAAGGAGTATAATAAAGAGGAAGAGGTAGTAAGGCTATTAATAAGATATAACTTATAGTAGAAGATAGTTAAACCTAAGGGACCTTCTTAATAATAAGATCACCTAGCTAGAAGACGTTATTAATAGATTAGATCTATAAATAGAATTTATTTACTATTTTTATAAAATAGTTTTATTTATGTTTTAAAACTCTCTTTGATAATATTACGAAGAGTCTTAAGGGGATAATTAGGATAGAATAGGATAGACTTAGCTATATAACTTTTAGAAAACTCCCTTAGTATACGGACCTATTATAGGAAGACTATAGAGTAGAGCGTAGAAGAGAGGAGCGTAGTAGATAAGAAGATAGCATAGATATTATTACTATTAGTACCTTAATAACCCTATACCTCGTTTTTTAGTATTTTTTCTTAGCAAATTAGCGCTAGATTTAGATAATCTCTTTTTATTAGATCTGCGAATTATTCTATATATCTTTAGAGCCTACTCTTAATATTCTTACCTATTTATAGGTAGAGCTATGTTGTTTGTTGTCTTTCTGGCTCCTATCGGTTCTAGCCCTTTCTACTATAAAGCTATTGTAGCTTATTATGTTAGTGAGATACTATTAGCTATTAAAAATAATAATACTTATAACTATATATATAATAACCTATAAAAGCAATTAAGACTTTAATGCTTAGGGGAGCCTAGTATCTTCCTAGAAAAAGAAATAATAATAGACCGTATAAATGAATAACTATATATAAAATAACTAAAGTATACTGAAGAAATAGTTAATAAATATAATAAAACTGAAGTCTATGGGGCTTTTACCCCTATGGATAATAATTTAAAGTTCTATAAAAACAATAACTATATAACTAAAGAGGAAATATTTTAATATTAATAAGAAATCGGAGCCCTCCTATACCTAGCTTTAAAAACAAGGCTATATATTACTTTAGCGGTTATAACCTATGCCCGTTATAGTAGTAATCTCTCTAAAGAGCACTTTATAGCTCTTAATAGAATATAGGAATATATGAATAAATTTCCTACCTACGGTTTAATAGATAACTATAGTAAGAATATACCTAATAATAATAATATAATCGGATTTACGGATTCAGACTAGGCATGAGATCTTAATAATCAAAAATCAACCTTAGCATATATATTTACTTAGGGTTTATATAATATTATATCCTATTCTTCTTCTAAACAGAAAGTAGTAGCCTTATTAAGCTATGAAGCCGAATATATAGCTTTATCTAATATAGCAAAAGAGGCTCTATATGTATATGATAGCTATAACTTTATGTTTAATAAACTAAGCTATAATAGCCTAATAAAGCCTAAAATACTTATAGATAATATCTTAGCTTAAAAGTTAGCTAAGAATCCTAAATTTCATAAAAAGAGTAAGCATATTAATATAAAATATTATTTTACTAGGAATCTAGTTACTAAAGAAGAAATATTCCTCTTTTATATATAGTATAGTAATAATATTGCGGATATATTGATAAAGCCTTTAGGTAACATAACATTTCATAACCTATTAAGTATAATAGGTAATAATAATAATAATAATAATAATAATAATAATAATAATAATATAAATAATATAACTAATAACTTGGATAATAACCGCATTATAGATCTAAATTATTAGACTATAATACTTATAAACTATTATAAAAAGTCTTGTTTTCCTTTTATATCTATAAGAGTTAGGTTTTTAGGTTTTTCTACTTGTATTTATTATAATAATCTAAGAATTTCCTCTTTATCTTTCCTACTAGGTTTAAGAGTTTTTATATTAGAGTATGAAAACTCACAAAAGGAGTTTAAATAATATAATATAATATAATATAATATAATATAATATAATATAATATAATATAATATAATATAATATAATATAATATAATATAATATAATATAATATAATATATATAAATATAAACAATAAGCTATATATAGATAAATATATACCTTCCGGGGGGGTATAAAAGTACCAAAGGTATATCTTAATAATTTTTTTATAACCTTATAAAGTTTAAATAAACCTTAATAAATAACCATAGTATATATAGTTATATATCTATGTAATATCTCTTTAATAATACTTTAATAACTATGAAACATAATATAATAACTATAAAAGTATTTCCCTTATGGAATAAATACTTTAAAATTCTACATAAATTCTAATAATATTAATAACCTTATATATATATATACATATATATTTATAATCCTTAGCTTTAGCCTGTAGCCACTACATAGTGATTTTACCTACTTAAGTGCAATAGACCTTCTAACTCCGAGCCTCCTAATAATACATAGCCTTCGGTCACGTGATCCTTTCCTAACCATAGCCGCACTTATACGTATATATAGCCTCACGATCTTTAACTTCACATCGATAATAACGTGGTTTTTAACTATTTAAGTATGGATATTATCATAGGTTATAGGGATAAGGAAGAGGGAGAGGCATAAGACCCTGCTCGTAGCAGAGCTTCTTATGCTTCTAGCTATAAGAACCTCTTAGGAAAGACCTCTTTAGTTAAGGAGTTACCTCTTATATAGTAGCATTTACCTTGCTAGAAGGTCGACCTTTTAGGTTCAGGAGTTATCTCGCGTAGTGGCCTTTCTAGGCTATAAGAGCCTTAGTAGCCCGTTTAGCTCTAATATAATTAGCCCTAGTGCGGCGAGTATCTAACTTTCTATAAGGGTTTGCTTCTAGGTAGGAATATATAGGGTTCCTATATCGTTTCCCTTAACTAGTAGAGGGTATAGGTTAAAATACCTATATAATATTTCCTAAATTATACCTATAAACTAGGTAAATTTATTATGGTCTTTTTATAAAGGGGCTACGGCGTAATTCCAAACTTAATAATCCTTAGCTTTATAGCTATAAATATATAAAAGAAAATAGTGCACGTACTAATTAGTAATCCGAGCACGATTCTACTAAATAAGCTTAATAATTAGCTATTTAGTAGCTACGTTTTAGAATATCTTTTCCCTTACTTCGTGAGGGAAGATTTAGGACTTAGAAATAATATTACTAATAATATTATTAATAACTAATAATTTCTCTATCAATTTATCCTAGGAAGAATGCCTCCTTATACTTAAATTTATTAGCTTTTATTATAATATTACTTAGCCTATAAATCTTTATTACTTAGGCTATTTTAGTATCCTCTTTGCTACTTATATACCTATTGTTATATATTAGAAGTTAAAAGGCGTGGGCGCCCACTATTACCTACATTGGTTACAGTATATGCTTAAGTATTATTTAGGTCCCGCATACGCGCGCGCGCTGCGTGATATATGCGCGTAGCTAGTAATAGCTAGTATAGTATATATACAACTATGACTACGTGGTATAGTTCTAATACTCCCCTATTAGGTATATACTACGCCTAATTATATAAAATACCTAGAACTATAATGAATTACGCCTCGTACTAACTATAGGAAAAGCCCTAAAAAGCTATAGTTAAGTATATATCGCGCATTTTAAACGAGCGATGTTTTATTATATAGGGAAATATAGGACCTCGTCTTATAGAGTAAACCTTATATATTATATAAACTACTATATAACTAAGGGTCGTGCTACTATATTAGAAGTTAAAAGGCTTAGGCGACTACTATTACCTAGATTGGTTATAGTATGCGCTTAAGTATTATTTAGGTCCTATATGCGCGCGCGCTGCGTGATATGTGCGCGCAGCTAGTAATAGCTGGTATAGTATGTATATAACTATGGCTACGCATTGCGGTTCTAATAGAATCTAGATTATATTATCTAGAAGCTTAATATATATTTCTAAATACGTATACCTCTTATAACTAACTTTTTAATACTACTACTTTAGTAGTTATAAATACCTTTTAACCTATAATAAACTATCTTATAATCTAACCTTATTAAAGGTTAAATCTCTATTTATTAAGAAGGCTTAGTAATACTAATTATTATTATAATTAAGTAATTATTAAAAGGTATATACTTACTTACTCTTTTAATTAATTAGCTTTATATACTTAAGGATATAAATATAATATTAATAAAGTGTTAGAGAGCTAAAAAGATATAAGTCTAGCTTAAAGGAGTACTTTATATAGAGGGTTCTAGGGGTTTACTAAAAGAGAAATAAAAATATGAATATCTAATACCTTAAGAGAATAAAGAGGGGGGTTTATTGAAGAGAGCTTAACTAGCTTAGAGATATTATAATATATATAGTAAAGCTATTATAATATACGAACCTATTCTAAAAATATCAGGTTATTAGGAGATTCTAATAGTAATAACTAATAATAAATTTAATATATTATAGTTAAGAAATACTAGATATTATTATAGATATCGGAAAAAGTGCGTAGCTAACTAATATACGAGGCTAACTAATAAACTACGTTATATTAAACCTATTTAATTATTATTATTCATAGTATTTCCTTGTAGTAACTTATTAAAGTAACTACTATTTAAAAGTACTTACTATATTATATTTAGACTATAAATGGCCTCTGGCCACTGCATAGTGATTTTACCTGCTTAAGTGCAACAGACCTTCTAACTCCGCGCCTCCTAACAATACATAGCCGGAAGGTCGACCTTTTGGGTTAAGGAGTTATCTCGTATAGTAGCTTTTACCTTACTAGAAGGTTTAGTAAGGGTATTACTACGAGAGCCTTAGTAGCCTATTTAGCTCTAATATAATTAGCCTTAGTATAGTATATATCTAACTTTATAATATTTAGAGGGTTTACTTATAAGTAGTAGGAATATATAGGGTTCCTATATTATTTTCCTTAACTAGTAGAGGGTATAGGTTAAAATACTTATATAGTATTTCCTAAATTATACTTGCGAACTAGGTGAATTTATTATAGTCTTTTTGCGAAGGGGCTGCGGCGTATTTCCGAACTCAATATAGACTATAAATAGCTATTTAATATATTTATACTAAGTATCTATATACATTTTAATAGTATATATAACGCTATTATATATTAGTTTAAATTATATAGAACCTAACTTATAATTTAAATTTATAGTAATTATTTATAGTAATTCCTTAGAGTAGGTACTTTTTAAAATTTTCTACATAAATAGATATATTATATATATATAGCTATATATAACTATTTATTATAACTATACTAAGTATCTATCTATATTAAAATAGTATATATAGAGCTATCATATTATATTTTAACTTATAAAGCATTTAGTTTTTAATTCTGAACTCGATAGTAATTATTTATAGTAACCTTTTCTTAGGTTACGTTACGTAATCGATAGTTTAAGGGAAAATAATAGGTATAAAATAACTTAGTATTAAAGTCTCTAAGTGAGAGAGTAAGAGAGAGAGAGTATTCTAGGGGGATAGGCTAGTTACGTATACCTAAGCCTTAGTTTCTAGAGCCTTCTATACTTATATAAGCTGCTTATTAAGCTGCCCTACTTATTACCTTATTAGGGTTTCTATTAAGTAAAAGCATAACCTTAAGTTATCTAAGGTTTAACTTTATTGAAGGTAGTAAACTTAATAAGTTTCTATAGCTTTCTGAAGGTTTCTTTACAGAGTATAGACCGTACTAATAAGACTATGATATACTGTATTACGTAATCAACCTCTACTATATAGCTCTTATACTATTATTATTATATATAGTATAATCTCTTTTACTTTTTAAAATAAGTATTTCATAAAAGTACTTACTTAAGTAGATATATTATATATATTTAGCTATATATAACTATATAGTATAGCTATAATATCTATCTATATAAATTATTATATTATACATTAAATTATATAGAGTTACTTTACAATTTAAATTTATAGTAATCCTTTGTAATAACTCTTTAAGGTAAGCATTTTATAAAGGTATTTACTTAATTATATATATTACAAAGGTCTCTACTTAATTAGATATATTATAAAGGTATCTGCTTAATTATATATATTATAAATATAGCTATTGAGCTCGGAATTACGCCGCAGCCCCTTCGCAAAAAGACTATAATAAATTCACCTAGTTCGTAGGTATAATTCGGGAAATACTATATAGGTATTTTAACCTATACCCTCTACTAGTTAAGGAAAACAATATAGGAACCCTATACGTTCCTACTACTCGTAAGCAAACCCTCGCATAGAGTCGGACGCGCGCCGCACCGGGGCCGATTATATCGGAGCCGAACGGGCTACTGAGGTGTATTATTAGGAGGCGCGGAGTTAGAAGGTCTGTTGCACTTGAGCAGGTAAAATCACTATGCAGTGGCCAGAGGCCTAAATATAGCTATTAATAACTGTATCCTATAGTTATATGTAACTATATATTATAGCTATAATACGTATCTATATATATTTTTATATTATACTTTGAAATATATAGAATGACTTTATAATTTAAATTTATAGTAATCTTTTATAGCAACTCTTTAAAGTAAGTATTTTATAAAGGTATCTGCGTAATTAGATATATTATATATATAGCTATTCATCACTATATCTTATAGCTATAATAAGTATTTATACATATTATTATTTCATACTTTGAATTATCTAGAACTATTTTATAATTCGAATTTATAGTAATCCTTTATAGTAATCCTTCAAAGTAAGTATTTTATAAAACTATTTACTTAATTAGATATATTATATATATATAGAGTATATATAGCTATATATTACTGTATATACTAGCTATAATACGTTTCTACATATAGAGCTATTATACTATATGTTTAATTATATAGAATTTACTTTATAATTTTAATTTATAGTAATCCTTAGTAGTAATCCTTGGAATTATGTATTTAAACGTCTTATTATATTGAATAAATAAAAAGTTTAATATTATATTCAGCTATCTTCTATAGCTATAATAGGTATTTATATATGTAATAGTAGTAATAATAATAATAATAATAAATAAGTAATCTACCTATAGGTACCCTACCTATAGGCTACCTAAACCCATAGGTATAGTATTCACACTATGCCCATAGGCTTAATTACCTAAACCCACTTAACCCATAGGTACCTATAGGTAACTACTACTACCCACGGGTACTACCTATAACTACCTACCCATTTAGCGGGTACCTATGGGACCCGCGGGCTGGGTAGTTGCTATCCCTACTTCCCTTGAATCTAATAAGCAAGCCCGCATTGTATCTATTAGGGCTTGTATGCTAAAAGCTTTTAGAAAGGAGCCTTTAAGAGGAGACTAAGTTTATATCTATGAACTTAACCCAAGGTAAATAAAAGTTAGGTGTTAATAGGGTTAGCAACTACCTAGCCCGCGGGTCCTATGGGTACCCGCTAAATAGGTAGGTAGTTATAAGTAGTACCTATAGGTAGTAGTAGTTACCTATAGGTACCTATAGGTTAAGTAGGTTTAGGTAATTAAGCCTATAAGTAGGGTACTTATAAGTAATTCATATTTTCTATTAGAAGTTCTAGATATTCGTTATAGTAATTAGCCTAAATAGTAGGTATATTATATACTACTAGAATAATTACTACTACTTACTTATCTCTAAATACCCCTTATTTACCCTTATAACTTAAATTACTAATTACTATAAACCTTACCTACCTTTAAGATAGCTTTAACTAGTTTAAGATCTTTAGGTATAATAGTAATATATTTACTATAAATAGTAATAAGATTAATTACTAACCTTATTAGTTTTATAAACCTAAGAAATTAAGGGGATATATACTCTTAAAAACGCTAGAAAGAAAGCTCTCTAAAGACTCCTATAGAGCAAT
Organism: Colletotrichum ledebouriae; assembly: GCA_036785755.1. Lineage (NCBI taxonomy): Eukaryota > Fungi > Ascomycota > Sordariomycetes > Glomerellales > Glomerellaceae > Colletotrichum > Colletotrichum ledebouriae. Next base: position 19,935 of record JAVHLU010001243.1, on the reverse strand, counting down.
GATAGCTATCTTCTCTTAGTAAAGGCTATTATTACTAAAGCTAATATTATTATAAATCTCCTTATAAAGTCGCTAAAGAGGAGCTTAGAGATAATAAGATTGGTTAACTTCTAGTAAGTCCTAATTTTATAAACAGCTTTAGCTAAAATAAGTTAGTTTATATCTATTTTTTATAATAGTCTAAGCTTATTTCTAGAGTACTAATAATACTTCTTCTTAGCTTAGCTAGGAGTAAGAGATTAGCTAGGGAGAGACTTTCTAATAAACCTTTTAGCTATCTTCTTAGTAACCTTAATAGGTCTAGTCTTCCTAGCTAAAGAAGACTTAGTTTTCCTAACTAAAGAAAGCTTAGTCTTTTTAGCTAAAGAAAGCCTAGTTCTTTAGGTATTTTAACCTAGAGTTAGAGTAATAATATTAGAGTTCTAAGTAGGATTACTAGTACTCTAAGGAGGATTAGTAATATCTAGAGCGGGATTAGTAATATTCTAAAGAGGATTACTAGTATCTTAAGTATTACTAATACCCTAAGGAGGATTAGTAATATCCTAAGTAGTAATAGTAATATTCTAAATAGTAATGGTAATATTCTAAGTAGTAGTAGTAATAATATTCTAAGCTAGAGTAATCTTCTAAGCTAATTTAATAAGCTTCTTCCTAGCCTAAGTAGCTTTATATTATATCTTTAAGTACATAGAAGCTATATCCTAAATAGATATTAATATAAAAGATTATTATAATTAATTAAGAGGATAATTACTAGTTAGTATATTAAATAGTTATAAGTTATAAGAGGAAAGTTAAGGCCTCTAGCCACTGCATAGTGATTTTACCTGCTTAAGTGCAACAGACCTTCTAACTCCGCGCCTCCTAACAATACACTTCGCAGCACCTTTAGCACCTTGCTAGAAGGTTAACCTTTTGGGTTGACGAGTCATCTCGTATAGTGGCTTTCGCAGCACCTTGCTAGAAGGTTTAGCAAGGGCGTTACTACGAGAGCCTTAGTAGCCTATTCGGCTCTGATATAATCAGCCCCGGTATAGCGCGCGTCCGACTTTATAATATTCAGAGGGTTTACTTACGAGTAGTAGGAATATATAAGGTTCCTATATTATTTTCCTTAACTAGTAGAGGGTATAGATTAAAATACTTATATAGTATTTCCTAAATTATACCTACGAACTAGGTGAATTTGTTATAGTCTTTTTACGAAGGGGCTGCGGCTTAATTCCGAGCTTAAGAGGAAAGTTAAGAAATTACAGAGGAAAAAGAATTTAAGATATATAATAAATTTATTGACTTATTAAGAAAGCGTAAACCTAATTATTAAGGATTTTAAAATACTTAATAAGAAGGTATAAACTTAATTATTAAGGATTTTAAAATTTATAAATTATATTATTAATTAACTTAGTATTATAAAAATATAAGAGTAGGCTTATTAAATAGAGAATCTTCTAAATACTCTAATGAAGAAGTTCAAAGTATTTTTATTTTTTATTCTTCTATGATAGAAAAAGGGGAAATTATAATAATTAATACGCTAGTATATAAACTACTAGTTATATATTTAATATTCTTTATTATTTTAAAGCCAGAAAAACCTTGTCTCTTAGTAACTACCTACCTAATTACTATAACTATAATAAAAGCGTAAATATAGCTAGTATAAATAAGGTACTATTATCTTTCTTAATAAATAACTAATTTAGCTAATATTCTTAATTATTTAGTAGGTTACCTTACAAGATATCCTTAGGATATAATTATAATATATTCTAGTTATCTTTATGGTAATCCTTTATACTAATCTCCTATAGGCTAACTACTTAGGTCTAGAATAGGAGTAAAGTAAAAAGTAAACTTAGATTATTATAGGAACACTAATATTAAGAAGTCTTACTAGCAAATTAATAATATAAATAAGGCTTAAAAGGAAGTTAACTATACTAAGAAAGCTCTTAAGTAGTAGAAAGCTTATAAACCTAAAGCTCTTAAGGCTTTAAGTAAGTAGACTAATAGTTCTATAGCTAGAAGCTTAAGAGATCTAATAGATTAAGGCCTATTAGTAAGTATTTTTATTTATTAATTTAGTTAAAATACTAATAATTCTATAGTATATCTAAGGGAACTTACTTAAGCTAGCTTCTTCTTAGAATACCTAGCATAGCCTCCTCTAGCTATTATAATATTATAGCTAAAGATAGAAGGCTTAGGAAGATATCCCTATTAATGAGATTAATAAGGATATCTAGATAAATCTAGATAATATTCAGGGGTTACTTAATTTTAATATAGGTATTAATAATAAAATACTTATTATTAATATCACTAAATAACTTATTATGATTATTAATAAGCTAATCTAGGTAAGTAAATTACTATAAATAATTACTATAATTACTATAATTACTAATAATAATAATAAATATAGAAAAACTATATGTAAGAGTACTACTTCTTCTATAATAATTAGAAAGTTATACTTAAGAGACTTTATATTAAGCTTAAGCGTCTTTCAAGCTACGCGACCTTTACTATAGCTATTATAAATAACTATAGCTTAATTTAACTAGGCTATAATTATCTAATAGCTAGCGATATATTTACTAAGGAGGAGGTTCTTCTTTAGTTTGCTCTTATTAAATACTGGCAGCCTAAGCACCTTTTTAAGAAGAAGTAGAAATACTTAATTCTAAACTCTTCTATTAAGAAAATTAAGATATAAGTAATATATTATTATAGTAATCCTTTATTATTATATTAATTAAAATAATAACTTTACCTTAGTATACTATCCTACCCTTAAGATGTATAATATATTATATATTATAGCTAAGCGCTACAATAGCCCTGCCTTTAAGCTATTAGTTAAGACTATATTTATTAAAATTACTAGTTAGGTAGTTAAGAGAGGTATTTAGGAGCTTATAGGTTTATCCTAGCTTTAGAATAACTTTACTACTTTTAATTAGATAGTTAACTTCCTATGTAAAATAGATAGGTTATTCTCTATTATTCTATAGCTAATTCCCTTCTTCCTTAAGCTTAAGCTTATATAGAATAATACCCCTTATAACTAGCTATAGGTTAGTAAGATAGCTTAGGAGCTTACTTATTAGCTTAACCTTTCGCTCTAAATAATAGAGCTTTATTTAGATTTAAGAATTAGTAGTAATATAAGGAATAGGAAGTAAGTAATTATTATAGTAATTATTTAAAGTAATCTAAGTAAACTAAATTAATTTAATAGTCTATACTACTATTTTCTTTATTAATTACTTTACTAAGTCTATATCCTTCTTCTATAAGGTTATACACTTAGTATAAATCGTATAGAGATCTATATCTATGAATATTAATGAAGTCCTATAGTATAAAGATTAGAGTATCTCTTACCTTTAAATATATTAATAAGGATTTACTAATTAATTTTATAGAGAGCCTCTATAGCTTAGAACTCGAATTAAATTTAATAGTAGTTTAAGAGGAAGACTATACCTTATTTCTTTAAACTAGTCTTATAAATCTACTTTATAGGATTAAAAGATTAGTTGACTTTTAATATTTTTAAATCTTATAGAGTATAGTTACTATATTTCTTTATAATAGCTTAAGAGAGTAATTATATTACTTATTACTAGGTCTCTATTTATAAACCCTCTATTATTTTATAATTTAAACTAGCTTCTTTTAAGCTATGTTTAGCTACTATTTCTTTTTAACTTATTAAGTTTAGAATTACGCCGCAGCCCCTTCGTAAAAAGACTATACTAAATTCACCTAGTTCGTAGGTATAATTTAGGAAATATTATATAAGTATTTTAACCTATACCCTCTACTAGTTAAAGAAGATAATATAGGAACCCTATATATTCCTATTACTTATAAGTAAACCCTCTAAATATTACTATATAAAGTTAGATATGCGCTATACTAGGGCTAATTATATTAGAGCTAAACGAGCTACTAAGGCTCGTATAGCATAGAAACGCCCTCGCTAAACCTTCTAGTAAGGTAAAAGTTACTATATAAGATAACTCCTTAACCTAAAAGGTCGACCTTCTAGCAAGGTATTATAAATACTACTATATAAGAGATAACTTCTTAACTAAAGAGGTCTTTCTTAAGAGGTTCTTATAGCTAGAAGTATAAGAAGCTTTACTATAAGTAGGGCTTTATACCTCTCCCTCTTTCTTATCTAACCTATAATTAATCCTTAAAGATACTAGTATTTTTAAACCCTATATATAAAAACGCTAAGCGTACGCTAGGTATAGCTTTTAATACTAATAATATAAAAGAGCTTATTAGAGAGTTTAGTATTAATATAATTAATAAATCCCGCTCCTTTATTAACTACTCCATTATATATAGAGTGTATATTATTAGTATAGCCCTTATAAGGGCTCTCCTTAATACCCTAGGGGACCCTATAAGGCGTAATAATATTAGGGCTAAGTAAGCTAACTTAGTAGTAGAAGCTAAGCGGGTTATTATATACCCTATAGAGTAGCCCTTCTTTAAGCAGGTTCTCTATATGATTAAGGCAGAGGCAGCCTAGGCCCCTTAGGGCTTATTAGTAAGTATAGCTTATGCTAACTAATAGAGGGAGCGTTGCTAATAATAGTATAGCTACTACGAAGGCGTTAGCTAACCCTATCGAATAAGAGGACTAGTAGATAAAGCAGTAATAGAGGCGGTATTTAATAGCAGCGCGGGTAGTGCGCGAGAGAATAGGTTAATAGTTTTATAGTTTAAATAATTAAAACTATGTTATTATTAATATAAAGTCAAAGATCGTGAGGCTATTAATAGGTATATATAAGTGCGGCTATAGTTAGGAAAGGTAGTTAGTAATTATAATCACGTAACTAAAGGCTATGTATTGTTAGCAGGCGCGGAGTTAGAAGGTCTACTGCACTTAAGCAGGTAAAATCACTATATAGTGGCTAGAGGCCTCTTTTAAACTTATAGTAGTTAACTAGTATTTATTCTTTGAGCGAACTTAGTTATAAGATTCTACTTAAGGGGTAATAATTCGATCTTAGATTAACTATTAAAATCTAAGCTAGCTTAGGTAATATATATCATATAACTTATACTCCGTTATAGAGTTTCTAAAATCTCTCTAACTAGCTTCTTATAAGGCTTAATTTTATTATACCCTGCTTTTAATAAGGGGGTCTAAATTAGTAATAAAGAGCTCTCTTTAGATATAGAGCTAGTTAATAACTAAGGTATTAAAGGATCAATATGAATAGAAGAAGAAAAAAGATAGGGGATTTAGATCTAACTAGATATAAATTCTAGAATAATTACTTATGTAATTATAACTTATGTTATATTTGTATTTACCTTATAGTAATCTATAGTTATCTTCCCTTCTATATCCTTTACTTAGTATATTATTAATAATAATAAGTTGTCCTAGGTTAGACCCTTATAAGCTAGACCCTTTAAACTAGATACTTCTAAGCCACTAGGTACTACCTAGCTAATAATAACTTACCCCCTCCTACTAGCTTATAGCTATACTTATAAATTATTATTTTTATTCTCAGAACTACTTAACCTTTTTTTACATTCTAGAAATCTCTATTATAATATCTTAAATAGGTTCTACTTAAGAGATATACCCTATAGTTAATAGTTAATAAATTAAAACAAAAAGAAATAGCTAAATTATTTTAAACTCTCCCATATACGACTCCTTATTAGGCGTAATTCTATTAGGGCTATGATTTAATCTTAGGATACGAGGGGTTAGACCTAAGTTTATTTAATAAGAGGTCGCTATAATACTATTTATTTAAGCTAAGGAGGAAAAAAAGGGGAAGTTTTCCTCTCTAGTAGAAATTTTACTAGCCTATAGGGAATTACTAGGTAAGCCCTAGGCAAGTCCTAAGTAGCTCCCTAAAGTAGTAAACCTAAGTAGAAGCCTAGGTAGGCTTAACCTAGGTATAGCTTATAATACTATCCCCCTTCCTAGCTAGTCCCCCCCTAGGTATAGGCTAGGTTACTATTGCTATCTATAACTAGCTTATATAGAGCTTTATACCTATTTACTATAGTAATCTCTATAATAGCTTCTATAAGCTCCTAGGTAGGCTCTATATACCCCTCCTACTTAACTAATACCTTACGCCTCTACCCTCGCCTAACTACCTTCTATTATACTGTATATATCTCCCCTATATATTACTTAAACTTATTATTATTAGCTATAATTAGTAGTAGCTAGGGATCTATTATTATCTAAGTAGGTAAGGGGTCCTCTAGTATCCTCTAGAGGAGGTTTATATAGAACCTCGAGTAGATATTACTAAGTATATCTAACTTAATAATATATAAGCTTAGGACTCTTATTATAATATATTTATAGTATAATTATAATAACTTCTTACTAAGCCTAGAGCTCCTATAGTTAGCTATTAAAAGCTAAACCTTATTACCTACCTAATACTCCTCTATAAGTATCTTATACTAGTTTATATTCTCCTTACTATATTACTAGGCTATTATAATACTTATTTAAATAAAGTCTACTACCTCTTATAATCTTATTACCCCGGTGTGGCGCGCGTCCGACTCTGTGCGAGGGTTTGCTTGCGAGTAGTAGGAACGTATAGGGTTCCTATATTGTTTTCCTTAACTAGTAGAGGGTATAGGTCAAAATACCTATATAGTGTTTCCCGAATTGTGCCTACGAACTGGGTGAATTTGTTGTAGTCTTTTTGCGAAGGGGCTGCGGCGTAATTCCGAGCTCAATATTATATTCTTCCTAATAAGTAGAGTAAGTAGTTTAATAATATCCCTATATTCTAATATAAATATATTATAATAATTCATAAACCCTAAGAAGCTCTAGACCCCTTTTAAGGAGGTAAGAGGTAATTACTTAGTAATTATCTAGAGTTTCTTAGGGTTATAGGAAAGACCCTCTCCTATTATTATAATAAACCCTATATACTTAACCCTCTTAATTAAAAATTTATACTTTATAGGGTTAAGGTTTAGCCCTATATCTACTAGCCTCTAGAGGACCTCCTAGACCTTCCTCTTAAAATCTTCCCTTATTTTATTAGAGTAAATTAATATATTATTTATATAAGTAGTAATAGGGTTATTAAGAAAGTCCTATAGGGTATTATAAATATATTACTAAAAGCTAGTAGGGGTATTAACTAAGTTAAATAAGTAAACTACCTATTTAAATAATCTATACCTAGTATAGAATATAGTTCTCTCCTAGTACCTCTCTATTATTCTTAACTTATAGAAAGCTATTACTATATCTAACTTTATATATTATTTAGCTATACTTACTTATTATAATATCTTAGAAATTAATAAGAGGGGGTAGTAGTCTTTCTTAGTAATTATATTAAAAGCCTTATAGTTAATATAAAAGCAAGTCCCTCTACCTAGCTTCCTTATGAAAAGTATTAATATCCTAATAGGTAAGCTACTAGCCTTAATAAACCCCTTATCTAGGAGGTCTTATAAGGCCTCTTTTAGTACTAGTAGCTCCTCTCTTAATATATTATAAACAAAGGCCCTAAGGGAGTAGTAATTCCCTTCTATCTAATCTTAATATAAGGTTAATTTAGTAATTTACCCTAGGTTCCCTAGGGGGTAGTAGATAAGCTTTATTAGGGTTAAATAGGTTATAAAACTCCTCTAATACCTAGCTTAGTAAATAGTATTATTAATCCTCCTTTAATCCTAGGTTTAAGGCTTTTTTAATATTAATAAGGCTAATAGCTTATATTAATACCTCCCTAATATCCTCCTAGTACTTAACCTATTATCTTACTAAGTATTAGTAGATAATGGAGAATAAGAGTATATTAAGGAACCTTATAGCCCTTATTTCTTTTATAAGAGGCGTTTCTTCTTAATCTTTTAAGTATAACCTAATATACCCCCTCTTATAATATACCTAATAAGCTATAGTATTATAGATAACCTAGTTCTATTCTATCTAAGGGTACCCTAAGAGGATACTAGGGTTAAGGCTATTAATTATATATATAAAGATGTACTAGGTATAACTACTTATTTCTAAATTAAATACTATTATACCTAGAGTATTACTTAGTAATAGTTTACTAAGTATATACCCCCTAATAAGTTAATATCTCTTCTTAATATATAGAAAGTAAAGGTATTAGGCTAGGGAAAAGTTAATTATTATATAGGTATTACTCCTAATATCTACTAAGATATAAGCTAGATATTCTCTATTAACTCTAACTTAAATAATAATAAGCTTAGTATTAGCTAGTTATTCCTATTTATATTCCTCTTAACTTAATATCTCCTCCTTAGTAAGCTCTAAGGCTTAATTTCGCTCTAGAGTTAGTCTTTTCCTAATTTCCTATCTTCTTGTAAGAAGTTAATTACTACCTAGTAGTTATCTACTGCTTTATAGCTTATAAGTTCTTTTTTTAAAGTTTTTACTTTTATAACCCTAAGTAGTTAGTCCTCTTTACTAAAGTAGCGCTAAGTAATATACCCTCTTACTCTATAAGTATAATAAGTATAGGAATCCCTTATACCTTTTAATAGCTATTAGTATTATACTAAGGAGATACCTAAGGAGGACCTAGAGTTTTAATAGTTATAATATCTTATCTCCTTAACTTAGGAGATATATATAGCTCTAGCTACATAAGTATCCCTATTAGGATCCTTAGTAGTAGGTCTCTACTAAGTTACTAGGTAGTTACTAGGGGCTTTCTAGTATTCTACCTTCTATATAATACTCTAAAGCTTTAGGAGCTACTTATTATAATTAGCTAATAAGTTAATAATAATTAGCTAATCCCTTAGCTTAGGGGTAAGTAAGGCCTCTAGAAATAAGATCTAGACTTAACTTAGCTAGTTTATATTACTTATTTTAGCTAGTATTTACTTAAATTTTAATAAGAAGGTTACTAGAGATTTATTCTCTTTCTATTAGAAGGTCTATAATTAGGCTATAGCTTATAACTAGATATTTAGGTCCTTATATATCTAATCTAAGTAAGCTATAAAGTCCTCTAGGTTATATTTTCATTTACCCCCCTTAGCTCTATAGAAAGTAGAAACTACTTATTAAGGTATAATATCTAAGTAGGAGTTAATAAGGTATTATACCTCTATATCTATAGTATAGAATACCCTATCTATAGTAATCTTATACCTTATTTATTATACCTAGGTAATATATTCCTTCTACTTACTGAAAGATTTTAGGGGTAGGGGTAGTAGCTTCTAATATACTATACTAGGTATTACTAGTACCTTACTAGTAGTACTTATAGGGGTTTATATAGCTATATATTAGCTATTTCCCTACTTAACCTCTTATAACTATTACTAGAGGGACTCTATTATTACAACTAAATTAGCTTATAATAGCTTATCTTAAGTTCTAGCTATATTACTATTAACTATTTTACTAACTAATAGGGAGTAGCGCTTAACTTATTATTATTATTATAGTAATAAGCTTAAATATATAAGGGGTTAGACCTAAGTTTATTTAATAAGAGGTTATGATAATATTATTTATTTAAGCTAAAGAGGAAAAAAGGGGACGTTTTCCTCTCTAGTAGAGATTTCGCTAGTCTATAGGGAACTACTAGGTAAGCCCTAGGTAAGCCCTAGGTAGCTCCCTAAGGCAGTGAACCTAGGCAGAAGCCCAGGTAGGCTTAACCCGGGCGTAGCCTATAATATAGGAGACCTAAAGTTACTTTATAAATATTATTAGGAATCTTTTACTTATCTAGTAATTAAAAACTCTAATATAAGTATTACATAACGATATCTTAACTTAAAAGTATACTATTATATATAGAAGAAAAGATAAAATATAATACCTATAAGTTTATTACTATCTTTATAGTAATCTTTTATAGTAATTATATTTTAAAAGGCTTATAATATACCTACTTTCAAATAATAAGTACTAGTTTACTTTATTATTAGTACTAACATTTCTCTTAATTCTATTATAAATATTACCTTTGAGAACTTTTATTTATATCCTAATCTACTCTACTACTTATTGTTATAATGAACCCTTTAAAAATAAACATCTAAAGAAGCTTTATAGATCTAATAAGTAGCTCTTTAGTTAATTCTTCCTAGTACTTATAGCTCTCTTATAATTAATATATAGAGTACTCCTAGCTTAAAATACTCTTTACTTAGTATTCTTTATTATTTTATTAATTAGTAATAGAGGTTATAATAAGTACTCCTTAGTACTATTAGTATAATTAATAGATATATAATAATCAAGTAAGTAAGAGCTATGTTAAATCTCCTTAAGGGGATATACTAAACGATATAGAAAACTATTAACTTTTAGATTATTTTAGTAGATAATATAAGTATCTTTAAGCCTAAGGTTTTAGCCTAAGAACTTATAAAAGATTTAGTATCTCTAGTCTAGCTAATATATTATATTCGCTATTTAGTATATATCTTTAATCTAATTATTAGAGCTATTTTAAGGCTTTTTAGATCCCTAAAATAGATATATCTATAGAGTCTTAGCCCTTAACTACTTACCCGAAGGATAAGGAAGACTCTAATAATAATAATAACCTATTTAGCTTAGAAAGCTAAGATCTAGATATTAGAGAAAATACTTCTCTTAATCTATTTAGAGATATTATTTAAAAGGTAAGTATTATTATTTAGAGTTATTTATATACTTATTAATAGTCCTATAGATTTAATCTCTAGCTATTTCCTTAAAGCTATCTAGTAAGAAGATATAAGAGTTTCTTAATCTCTAGAAATCTACTTAGAAAGACTAGTAACTACTATACCTACTTTATAATATTAAGATAAGATAGAACTCTACTATACTAATATATATGTATATAAGAGAGCTAAAGATAATAATTTTAACTTAAGTTAAAAAGCACTCTCTATATCCTTAGTTTACTTTTATTAAAGCTAATTAAGAAGCTCTTAATATTTTACTTAATATTACTAGCCCCTTTTTGCTTTTTACTAACTTATTAAGCTAGTTAAGCAACCTTACTCCTAGCTATACCTTTACTTTATTATAAGTTATAATAATCTACTTAGATCTTTATATTACTATACTAAGAAAGAAAAGATTAAATAAAGACTATATATAGGTAATAGTACTTTAGATAGCTACTAAGAATAGATAAGATAAGCTATCTAAGTATATTAAGAAGCTTATGAATAAGGAGTCTTTTAAAATATATAGTATTACTATATTACTTCCACCTAAAGCTAGGACCTTAATTATAAGTATATATAATATAAGATTCCTATTTACTAACTACTTTAAGGACTTTCCTTCTTTAATTATACTCTAGATTTAAGTATAATAAGACTGTATTAAGGTTTATACCAAGTAATACTATAAAGATATAGAGCGCTATAGTATTAGTAACTAAGCTATAACTTAGAGATTATAATATATACTATACAATCTATTATTTTATAATCTAAAGAAAAAGGTATCTATATTAATCTAATATAGTAATTAATTATACTAACTAGTAAAAGGGAAAGCTATTAATATCTTGAGAAGCTAGAAATATTGATAATAACTTCTTTAATACTAGTATAATATATTACTATCCTAATAAAGTTATAGCTAATATATTTAGCTATATATCCTATAAAACCTATATAGTAATTTTAAGTTTATTTAGAAAATAATAACCCTAAATTCCATTAAGTTTAGAATTACGCCGCAGCCCCTTTGCAAAAAGACTATAATAAATTCACCTAGTTCGCAAGTATAATTCGTGAAATACTATATAGGTATTTTAACCTATACTCTCTACTAGTTAAGGAAAATAATATAGGAACCCTATATATTCCTATTACTTATAAGCAAGCCCTCTAAATATTACTATATAAAGTCGGACGCGCGCTATACTAGGGCTAATTATATCAGAGCTAAATAGGCTACTAAGGCTCTCGTGGCTTAGAAACGCCCTCGCTAAACCTTCTAGTAAGGTACTATAAAAGCTACTATTTAAGATAACTCCTTAACCTAAAAGGTCGACCTTTTAGTAAAGTAAACGCTACTATATAAGAGGTAAATCCTTAACTAAAGAGGTCTTTCTTAAGAGGTTCTTATAGCTAGAAGTATAAGAAGCTCTATTACTATAAGTAAGGCCTTATACCTCTCCCTCTTCCTTATCCTTATCCCTTAACTATATTAATACTAGACTTTATATATAAATATACTAAGCCTACGCAAGGCACGCCTTTTAATATAAATAATATAGAGGGGGTTATTAGAGAGTTTAGCCTTAATATAATTAATAAAACCCGCTCCTTTATTAACTACTCTGCTATATATAGAGAGCGTATTATTAGTATAGCCCTTAAGAGGGCTTAATTTAATACCCCTATAGGGGGACTCTATAAGGTATAATAGTATTAAAGCTGAGTAAGTAAACTTAGTAGTAGAAGTTTAGCGGGTTATTATATACCCTATAGAGTAGCCCTTCTTTAAGCAGGTCCTCTATATTACTAAGGTAGAGGTAGCCTAGGTAGCCTAGGCGAATATTAGTAAGTATAGGTTGCGCTGAATAGAGAGAGCGTTGCTAATAACGGCATAGCTACGAAGGCGTTAGCTAACCCGATTAAATAAGAGGACTATAAAGATAGTAATAACTTCTAGCGGACAAAGTAGTAATAGAGGCAGTATTAGCAGCGCGGGTAGTACGTAAGAGGAAAAGTCGATAGTTTTATAATTTAAATAATTAAAAACCACGTTATTATTAATATAAAGTCAAAGATTATAAGGCTATTAATAGGCACGTATAAGTATAGCTATAGTTAGGAAAGGTAGTTAGTAAGATCACGTGACCGAAGGCTATATATTATTAGGAGGCGCGGAGTTAGAAGGTCTGTTGCACTTAAGCAGGTAAAATCACTATATAGTAGCCAGAGGCCCCCTAAATTCTATAATATTTATTTAATAGCTCAAGACTTCTTATCTATTTAATTAACTTCTATCCCCTTTAAACGCTCATTTAGCCTTAATTGCTATATTAAGTATTACTCTTATTTTGACCTTTTAGCTAATATTATCTTTAATACTCTAACCATTAGGATTAATTAGTATAATAAGGCTTGGCTTTCCTAGATAATACTCAGGGAGATCTCTAATAATATTAATATTATTAATATTTTTGAGAAGTAGTAATATATTATTATTAGAGAGGCTTTTAATTACTCTTCCCTTTTAATAAAAGATAATATTAAGCAGTATCTTAGGATCTTTAATAATATATCAACCCTCTCTATTATTATTTTAGAAGAGAGTAATATAGCTAGTATTTAAGCTATATCTAAGGATAAGGATAAAAATAAGGATATTTTAAATAGCTTTATAAATAAGCTATAATTTCCTTTATTTAGTATTTAATAGCTAAAACACTTAAGTTAGCTATCCTAGCTAAGCTAGTTATTTATACCTCTTATATCCTAATAAGTACTTTACTTATTTATAAGCTCCTCTTCTAAGTTAATAACTAAACCGTAGAGAAAAATAACTTTACTAATAGATATAAGCTCTTTATCTAATAATAAATAAATTTCTATTATCTTAGTTATAGTAATTATATATAGTTATCTTTTCCTCTTAGGAAAGACCTCTTTAGTTAAGGAGTCACCTCTCGTATAGTAGCGTTTACCTTGCTAGAAGGTCGACCTTTTAGGTTAAGGAGTTATCTCATATAGTAGCTTTCGTAGCACCTTACTAGAAGGTTTAGCGAGGGTATTACTATGAGAGCCTTAGTAGCCTATTTAGCTCTAATATAATTAGCCCTAGTATAGCGCGTATCTAACTTTATATAAGTATTTACTTATAAGTAGTAGGAATATATAGGGTTCCTATATTATTTTCCTTAACTAGTAGAAAGTATAGGTTAAAATACCTATATAATATTTCCTAAATTATACTTACAAACTAGGTGAATTTATTATAGTCTTTTTGCAAAGGGGCTGCGGCGTAATTCCGAACTCAATAGTTATCTTTTTTATATTTTTATTAAAACCTAATTATAAGATATTTTCATCTATAGGTAGTACTATATAGTATTAACCTATAGGTACTACTAACTATAGGCTTATTAACCTATAGGTAATTAAAATAGGACTACCCATAGGTAATTTTAGGTACTACCCATATAGGTACCCGTGGGTAGTTAGCAAGCCTAGGCGTTGATGCTTGAGTATGCACAAAGCTGCGCTTCGGTTTGGATTATGGAGGATGCTCCCCTCTTCTACTGCTTCCATTGAACAGCAGCTCGTCAAGCTTGTTATTCACTAGCACGCCTAAATGGTTGACCACTTCGGCAGCCTCCGTGGCAAATGTCCGCCAAAGACACCGCTTTGGAGCCAAACAAATTCTGGCGACAGCCCAGGAAGTAGAAACTCATCGCCCTTTGGAAATCGAAAGCCCTCTTGGAACATGATATCAGAGCTTCATCCAGGCACGAATCAGCATTCGAGTCATCAGACCTTGTTGCAGTTGGCACGATCGCTTCAGTTTGCATGGTGTTGGTAGAGATGATTGCTAAAGGGGTCGCCAGAGTGGACAGGAAGAGCTTCTAGGTGTGTGGCCCGCTTAGCCTTGTGGCGTGCATCTGGTAGGACTATGCAAGATCCATGTCTCGGTGTGACGAATGGAGAAAGTGCATTAGGGGTGTTTCTGGGCTGTGGTCTTAATGAATGGTTGTCGACGTTCAAAGGTGGGTTCATCTTTGGGAAGTTTGGACCTTGACGGGGTATTTCTTGAGGTAGTCATGGGAGACAACGGTCTGCAGTGAGTGTACAGGGAATCTGTGGTGTCGAGATACGTAATTTACGGAGGGTGAATAAGAATGTCAGGAACCACAGTCGAGCGGGGACTTGTGCATGAGCAGGTGAAAGTGCTCATAAGCAGGTGGGGCCGTACATGAGCAGGTGTACATGTGCAAAAGTACAGGTGCTCATGAGCAGGTCGAAAACCTGTGTGTACCTGTATGTGGGTCGGAAACCGCTACCGTGATGGTACCTTGTCTACCTACCTATTTCAGGTAGGTACAATCCACCAACGCAGATGCGACACACACCACTCGGCAGGCTTGCCCACGGCCTGGCTCATGGATCCCGCACAAAGTGTTAGTGGCATGGTCAGACTTTCCAGCCTACAAAAGATGACCATCCGCCTGGAAACATGTGACCGTGCTACGAATGCCTGCTGGAGAAGGTGTAACGCTGCATGACCGCATCGGAGCTTACTCCGACCGCAGACGCAATAACGCCTTCGTTGTTTCCGTCGTCTTGCGACTGACGATTCGCGCGAACTCGAGCGAACGAAGGGCAACAAGTCATTCCGGGCTCCATTCGCTAGCTGAGATAGCGGGAACGCCGTAGTCGGCAAAAGTTTTCGATTAAGATACCCATCGGTAGCCAGCGACTTGCATGGTATTTGCAAAGTACAATTGATTGCATGCTCTCCAGTTATGTCTGCGACTCGTGTATCACCCACCCACCGTGCCTCAGTAGCTATGTATCCCTCCAAAATGACATGTACTTCTCTCGGGGCCCGACTGACGAAGAGACAGCAATCGTCAACGAGCCATTCATCGGATGGTCATCTTGAGCTTTGCCGGCGTCTCGAATGACCTCCTCTAGGAGGTGGAGCCTGAGTCTCGGTCCTTGCTGCCCTTGTCTGCACGTGTATCCTTATCGTGGGTCATCTCGTCCTCTGAGACCTGGACGCGACTGTTTCCGCCGACAGTCTTGCCAGCATGAGGCTCGCGCCAGGTCGAAAAGCTAGGGGCGCGACCAGCCGAGGTGTTGGGAAGCCTGGGAAGACAGAAAGCAGAGAGTTAGCAAAATGCACCGGTTCAATGCGTGAAACCTATGGACAACATCGGTATAGCAAATGCAGAACGTGAAGCGCTCACCTGAGGTGGGTAATGGGGCGGTTAGTAGCTGGGAAGATGGCTTGTCGGATAGCACTCGTGTAAGGCGAATCAATCGACTTCTAATCGATCGTCGAGTTTGCGCTGCTGCTGGAGAGTGTGTTGGTGGAGGAGCGGGCTCGGTGGTTGGTGCTGGTTGCGACTGCGCGGGGATTGCTGTCGCTGGCGCTTCCGCTTGCATGCGAGGAGTTGTCGGTCGAGTTCGACATGGTGACGTGTTGCGCCGCACTAATCTCGGTTGGGATATGAAGGCCTTCTAGGGCGATTGAATTCGAATGCAGTCTGATCGAATGGACAGTTGGAACTTGGAACTTGCTGGGTTGGGAGTGGTTGAAAGAGGAGGACCCGACTGGGACCGACTGTGTGCCAGTCGTACCTTATAGGTGGAGATGGGTTCGATTCCTATCAGCGCTATTGGTATTTCACTTATTGGCTCAATTCCGACGACAGCAGGTGGTGGAACTGGACTGGCAAATGTCCGTGCGAGCAGCAAACGGGATGCAGTCTGCGATGATTCATAATGCTAGAAGACTAGCAATGTGACTAACCACACTACCTACGAGGTGAGATCCCCCAGTGTCAGGCGTGAGGTGCATCAAGAGACGGGACGGGAGTGGAAGGCAACAGTGGGGCGGGTTTATTACGCGTGTAGTAGGCGGAACGTTCTTCTGGCAGGAGCACCCTAGCTGCAGTGGCTATGTTCCAGTTCGCGTCCCGCCCACGTAATGCTTCACTATGGCAGGGCAGGGCGGGCCGGGCCGCAGTGTAAGCTTTCCACTTGTTGGCGTCATGCCCTGTTCTTCCGAAGGTATTCGTACACGTCCCTCGTCAACGTTTTCCCTCCATCGCAGATGCCGAACCTTGACCGTTTATTTCGTATCCATCCGTTCTTCCAATCTGCATATCCCCCATCTACACTACTACGTCTGCATTGTCGCACCCCTTTGTGTCACTCTCAAAGTTTGACATCGTCAGTTTCGTTTCTTAAGCAGGAGTCACCCCTGGGCCTGACTTCTGTTCCAGCTGAGTGGTTTCCCATTTCCACCTAGCCTCTGCATCAGAGCTTTAAACACTCGTACGTCACTTCTCTTTTTCGTAGTACCAAGCAGGGAATATCCTCTTATCCGCTGCTAGTTCGAGTCCCCGCGCCCCGACTTTGGGGAGCCATGGCCTTGCAGGAACGTCCTCGGCCCCGTCGATCCTCCCGAACAGCACCCAGTCTCCAACGACAAGACTTGAACCACGAGGACCCGAGGCAGGAGCTCCATACCTTCCGCAAACACAGAAGAGGCACAGCAAGCGCGATTTGGGTGGGTCGTGGCCAAGAGGCAGGGCAACATAAATCATAGGTGGACGCTCTCTATGTGACCAGGACCCTGTCGACTCCTCCCTCGAGCTTCCTGTTCTTCGCGTCGCTGCTATTCTGGCCCCGTTACAGGACCCTTCAACGTGTTTCTCCATGCTGCTTGCAATAGGGCTTGAAGCATTCTGCCTATCAATATTCCGTCGAGCGAAACCTTTAATATTCATCACCTCCGAGAAGCGGAAAGCCGTGCCCTTTCCAACCTCCTTAAGTACGATTCTATCCGTGTTTTCGGCATAGCTTCCGATGCCAAAACATCCCGCCCCGCACACAATCGCACCGATCATTCCGAAAGCTCCAAGCTTGGAACCTCTTCCTCTGACTTGGGGGATGAAGACGAAGAAGAAGTGCCTAGCTACATCCCCTAGCCCGCCGCTTCTATTCTTGACGAACGGTTTACTATTGAAGTCCGTTTACTAGACATGGCCTTGAGCTGGCTTTTTGCCGTCTCGAGCCCCAAAGCCATAGCAATCGCCTCGAACTTGATGACAGAAATGATCATTCAAGGGCACGTTCCTCGTCCAGGGCTCGTCAGCGACCTACTACGCTCCTCGATTACCCTACTACCGCCACCCTCCAAACACCACCGCCATGCCCCAGCGGTGATACGAAACAATGCCGACAGGTGGATCTTTAACCTATTCAACCCAACGGCGGACGTTTTCGGCCCTCGCGCCCAAGAGATAATCGATTGCTTCTTCCGATATCACATGCTGGAGATTAAGGGACTACGAGAACGCGTTCTGAGCTCCTGCCCGCCCTTCGTAAGACCAGTAGAGCGATTTGTCTACCCCTTTGCCGTCGCCTTGCACGGGGTAGTGTCTATCCCGCTGCTGCAAAACCTTCCTGTCCGGCTCTGGCAGTTTATCTTGGTGTCAGTGCTCGATGTCAATGCTCGATGTCAATGTCAGAGCGATGGGATGGAAAGAGTTCATGCCGTCGACGAGCATTTTCTGCCAGCCGCAGATGTTCTCCCAGTCGCAGATGGAGGAGCATTTCCCAGGGACGACAACGATTAAGGAGGAGGTAGCGGATTAAATTCGAGTCACAAATGAGTGTCGCCGCTGGCACGAGGGCCTTCAAGTGCAGATTAAACGGACCATCTCTGGGATGCAACTTTTGGCAGCCGACGTGTCTAGCGTCTCCAACGTTATCACACATGTCTTGCGTGATAGTTCCATCTGTACGCTAAGGGAGGGCTCGCATGAATCGCATACAGAAGATGGATTCGGACACACTGCATCGATGAGGGAAAAGCTGCAAGGAGCGAACGCACGTCTTAGACTTCTGAACTTGCAGCTGGTGGGCAAGACTTGGGACTACAACCGTATTATTAGCAAACTGAATAGAACACAACTCATGTGATTGATCGGAGGCTGCGTTGAATTGTGGTTTTCTATTACCTGCAGCATTGCTGCTATTGGGGTATAGCCATTCCTCGGAATAGAAGTTTGGTCAGCAGTGAACATGCCTGGGAAGTTACATCCTCAATCCAGTCAGAAGAAGGACATTAGAAAGCAGTATTTAACACGAGGTTATGCATTTAGACATATTACCAGTCCGTAATTCAAACTTCTTCACGGCGGGCATCATCAACTCACAGCCACCTTCCACAGCGTTTTAACATCTTGCTTCTGCTATAGTACTATATGTTTTGCGGTTGACTTCTTTACCTCATTCACTGCATTGATCAGGCGCTGTATCATGTGATAGAGCGCCCCCAAGACGACTACATAACAACAAGGATCCTATACGCAGTTAGAGGTTAGGAACCAGGGTTAAACGAGCGTATTATTTATAGTTATATAAGCGAAGCTATCCTTATACCTAGTTAAAGTATAACCCGCACTCCTATTATATACTATTATATATAAATAAGCCCTTATATCGCTAGTAACGCCTCTAACCTATATACTATCTAATATTACGCTATGCGCGCGCCTACTTATTATAATATAGCGCTACTTATAGTTATAATACTCCTCCTCGCTAAGAGCTTAGTTTTGTAAAGCTTAACTAGCCTTAGTATACTCCTTTATAGTAGCGCTAGCTCTAAATAGCTTTATACTAGGCCTCTGGCTACTGCATAGTGATTTTACCTGCTTAAGTGCAACAGACCTTCTAACTCCGCGCCTCCTAACAATATATAGCCTTCAGTCACGTAATCTTACTAACTACCTCTCCTAACTATAGCCGCACTTATATATACCTATAGCCTCACGATCTTTAACTTTATATTAATAATAATATAGTTTTTAATTATTTAAACTATAAAACTATTAACTTTTCCTCTTACGCACTACCTACGCTACTAATACCGCCTCTATTACCGCTTCGTCCGCTAGAAGTCGTTACTATCTTTATAGTCCTCTTATTCGATCGGGTTAGCTAACGCCTTCGTAGTAGCAATGCTATCGTTAGCAACGCTCTCTCTATATTAAAGCAGTTAGCATAAGCTATACTTACTAACGTTTAAGCCCTAATAGGCCTAGGCTGCCTAGGCTACCTCTACCTTAGTAATATAGAGGACCTACTTAAAGAAGGGCTACTCTATAGGGTATATAATAACCTATTAAACTTCTACTACTAAGTTTACTT
>JAVHLU010001242.1:0-34308 GCA_036785755.1 Colletotrichum ledebouriae | reverse complement strand
TATATATAAGGTTATTGCTATTATTAGAATTTATATAGATTTTTAAAGTATTTATTCCATGAAGGAAATACTTTTATAGTTATTATTTTATGTTTTATAGTTATTAAAGTATTATTAAAGAGATATTGTATAGGTGTATAACTATATATACTATAGTTATTTATTAAGGTTTATATGAACCTTATAAGATTATTATAGAAGTTTTAAGATATACCATCGGTCTTCTTATAATTAATACCTACGTAGTTAATTTAGTTTAGTAGAGGGATAGATTTATATATAGCTACTAGTATATCGAATAGGCTAGAGCTCTAATTTAAGAAGGATTACTATCTCTATATTTTAATAGTATAACCTTAAGCGATAGTATATTATTCTCTAACTCTAAAATCCCCTTAGTTACTTAATATATATCTATAATTACTATAGAGTTCTATAACTTAACTATTAATAATAGTATAGCTCTGCGAGATACCCTATTAAGCTAGGAAAACTTTAAGAAAATACCTTTCTTCCCTTTATACCCTCTTACTCCTTTATATATAGATAATAATATAATAGACTTTAGAAATAATAATAATATTATACTATCTCTTATAATAGATATTTCTTAACCTATTTATAGCTTATTAGTATTATCTAGGTCTGCTTTATCTAAGATACTAAATAATAAACTTAAATACCTTAGATATTAGCTTTAGTTATAAGTCTTATAAACGCTAAGTTATAATATAACTATTAAGCTATGCCTAAGAACTATACTTATAGATATATTATTATATCCTAAGAGGCTTAGTCCTTTAAATAAGTATAACTATAGCTATATAGACTACGTCTAGTAGAGAGTTAAATAGTAGGATTAGATCTAGTAGAATACGCCTAAGAGAGCGTATTATTATAACTTCTTATGCTTAGTATAATAGGGCAGGTAGTTTTAGCTATACTAAGGATTAGAGTAGGATAAGGAGTATAATAAAGAGGAAGAGGTAATAAAGCTATTATTAAGATATAACTTATTGAGTTCGGAATTACGCCGCAGCCCCTTTGTAAAAGGACTATAACAAATTCACCTAGTTCGCAGGTATAATTCGGGAAATACTATATAGGTATTTTAACCTATACCCTCTACTAATTAAGGAAAATAATATAAGAACCCTATACGTTCCTACTACTTATAAGCAAACCCTTATATAAAGTCGGACGCGCGCTATACTAGGGCTAATTATATTAGAGCTAAACGGGCTACTAAGGCTCTTATAGCCTAGAAACGCCCTTAGTAAACCTTCTAGCAAGGTGCTGCGAAAGCTACTATATAAGATAACTCCTTAGTTTAAAAGGTCGACCTTTTAGTTAGGTATTAAAGTTAAAAGCTACTATATAAGATAACTCCTTAACCTAAAAGATTAACTTTTTAGTAAGGTACTAAAGGTATTATAAACGCTATTATATAAGAGGTAACTCCTTAACTAAAGAGGTCTTTCCTAAGAGGTTCTTATAGCTAGAAGCATAAGAAGCTCTACTATAAGCAGGGCCTTATACCTCTCCCTCTTCCTTATCCTTATCTACGAAGTCCTAGGTATACTTATAACTTATAATAAACCCTTAACTATATTAGCACTAGACCCTATATATAAAAACGCTAAGCCTGCGCGAGGTATACCCTTTAACGCTAATAACGCGCGAGAGCTCGCTAGAGAGTTTAGTATTAATATAATCAATAAAACCCGCTCCTTCTTTAACTACTCCGTTATATATAGAGAGCGTATTATCAGCATAGCCCTCAAGAGGGCTCTTATTAAGATATAACTTATAATAGAAGATAGTTAAACCTAAGGGACCTTCTTAATAATAAGATCGCCCGCCTAGAAAATATTATTAATAAATTAGATCTATAAATAGAGTTTATTTACTATTTCTATAAAGTAGTTTTATTTATTTTTTAAGACTCTTTTTTATAATATTATAAAGAGTCTCGAGGGGATAATTAGGATAAGATAAGATAGACTTAGCTATATAACCTTTAGAAAACTCCCTTAGTATATAGACCTATTATAAGAAGATTATAGAGTATAGTATAAAGGAGAGGAGTATAGCGGACTTTAGGATAGTATATATATTATTATAATTAGTACCTTAATAATCCTATATCTTATTTTTAAGTATTTTCTTAGTAAATTAGCACCCGATTTAGATAATCTCTTTTAATTAGATCTATAAATTATTCTATATATCTTTTAAGCCTACTCTTAATATTCTTACCCGTTTATAAGTAGAGCTATATTATTTGTTATCTTCCTGGTTCCTATTAGTTCTAGCCCTTTCTAATATATATATACCCTTTATGCTTTAGGCTAAATAGAAAGGACTCTATTTTACTAATAGTATATTAATTTAAGAAGTAGAGCGATTATATAGCGTAATAGTTAAATTTCTAGTAGTATATATATTATAAACTTTTAAAGGGACTTTTAAATAGATCTAAGAAGGAATTCGAATATTATTATAGGATACGATCTAGATATATAATTCTAAGTTTAGGATATTAAGCTTATTAGGTATATTAAAGTCTTACCCTATAAGTAGATTAGTATTTAAATATAGGATAAGCTATATACTTATATAGAGCTTAGTAGTTATTATATAACTATTAGGTTATTATCCTTATATAAGAATTAAGAAGGTTACCTAAGTAATAGTCTTAAGACTTCTAACGCCTTAGAGCTTAAATACCTTAGGCTCTCTTAAGAGGGTATAGAACTATTATACGTAACCTTTACTTATAACTAAGCGGTCTATGCTAGTATTAATATATATTACGATTAGTAGTTTATTATAATAGCCTTAGATAATAATCTTAGTATATATATAATAGTATAAATATATAACTATATATTGCTATAGCTTAATAGAACTAATAAGCGTTATATCTAGCTAAGGGGATAGAAGGGTTTAATATAAGAAAATACCCTCGAAGTTAGTATATAGCTTAGCGTTATAAAAGCACGTTTTATAAGAGTAGATTCTAGGATCCTTAAGGAGCGAATGTTAAAATAAGTTAATATTAAAAATAGGGTACTTATCTTTATACCTAGAGATATAATCTAGAGGGTATTTATAGTAATAAGCGGATTAAGTAGCTAGGTTAATATACTTAGGGTCGTCTTCTTATTACTCTTAGTTATCCTTATTATTTATACTAATAACTAACTCTTCTTTATATAAATCTAAATCCTCGCTAGCCTTAATATAGTAGATATAGTTAAAGTTACCCTTATCTAATAAAGTATATACTTCCTCTTCTACCTACTTATAACTAGTCCTCTTTATTATATATACTAAAGCGTAACTAGGTAGTTAAAGATATTAAATATATTAACTAGGCTATTTGTATTAGTATTTAGGCCTTTATTATTAATTAAACTAAATTTCCTTATAAGAGGAGCTTAATAAGGGCTTATTAGTAATATTAGTAGCTTGCTTTATAGGTCTTAATAGTAATAGATTAGATATAGTCTCTTTTAGGTTTATATAGTATAGGCAATAAGTAGTCATAATATAGCTTATTTTTAAGGTCTCTTTTAGTAATAATCGCGTTACTATAGTTCCTGTATAGGTCGTCTTAATAGATAGTTAGACTAATACTCGCTAGGATCCTTTAGTAACTATTTAATACTAGCTAGGGACTATCTTCTATAAGCTTATAATAAACTCGTTATAATTTATACTACTAGTTAGCTAAGGAATACTAATAACTAGTTCTATATCTATCTTATTATATATAATAATTAATACCTTAGATTTACTCTCTTTAGTATCCTTATAAAGTTAAGTAACCTTAGTTATTTAGTATTAAAAATTACATTAATTATATATATTATATAAAGTATACCTCTCCTTTATTAAACATACTTTAGTAATTTTATATAATAAATAGAAACGTTTAAGTAATAACTCTTTCTACTAATCTAATCTATAGTTAGGGTCTATAAGGGGTTAGACCTGAGTTTATTTAATAGGAGGTTGCTATAATACTATTTATTTAAGCTAAAGAGGAAAAGGGGAAGTTTTCCTCTCTAGTAGAGATTTTACTAGTTTATAGGGAATAACTAGATAGGCCCCGGGTAGGCCCTAGGTAGCTCCTTAAGGTAATAAACCTAGGTAGAAGCCTAGGTAGGCTTAACCTAGGCATAGCTTATAATACTATCCCTACTCCTAGCTAGTCCCCCCCTAGGTATAGGCTAGGTTATTATTATTATCTATAACTAGCCTATATAGGGCTTTATACCTATTTACTATAGTAGTCTCTATAATAGCCTCTATAAGCTCCTAGGTAGGCTCTATATACCCTTCCTATTTAACTAGGACCTTATACCTCTACTCTTACCTAACTACCTTCTATTACGCTATATATATCTCCTTTATATACCACTTAAATTCGCTATTATTAGCTATAATTAGTAGTAGCTAGGGGTCTATCCTTATCTATATAAGTAAGGGGTCCTCTAGTACTCTCTAGAGGAGGTCTATATAGAACCTTAGGTAGATATTACTAAGTATATCTAACTTAATAATATATAGGCTTAGGACTCTAATTATAATATACTTATATTATAATTATAATAGCTTCTTATTAGGCCTAGGGCTCTTATAGTTAGCTATTAAAAGCTAAACCTTATTACCTATCTAATACTCCTCTATAAGTATCTTATATTAGTTTATATTCTCCTCGCTATATTATTAAGTAGCTATAATACTTATTTAGATAAAGTCTACTACCTCCTATAGCTTTATTACTAAGAGGGTAGCTATTATATCCCTAGAGGGGGCCTCCTCTATTATATTATTTACTATAGGTATAGGGTTAGTATATTACTTATATTTTAAGAAGAATAGCAAGAGCCTAGTTATATTACTAACTTTATTATAGAGCGCTAGCTAGGTAGTAGGTAGGAGCTACCCCTAGTTATCCTATATATAGGTTATAAATACCTATAGGATAGCTTATATCTCCTAGTTCTACCTCTTAGTATTACTATTAGTTTATAAGTAGTATATAGTACTTAATAGCCTCCTTATATTAATAAGGTAGTAGAATTTAGCCTAGAAGTAGCTTATCTAATTAAACCCTCGATTACTAATAATACTATATAGGAATCTATAGAACTAGAAGTAAGAGGTAAGGAACTAGTAGGTATAAGCTTCTACCTCTATAATACCTATCTCCTTTAATATTACTAACTTACCTAGCCTATCTACTATAACCTATAAGTATTAGCTAGTATTATCCTTTGTAAGTAATAAGTTTATAATAAAGTCTATTAAGAGGTCTAAGTATAACTAGGTAGGTACTAGTAGGGGCTTTAGGAAGCCCCTCTTAGCTTACCTCTAGATATATATATATCCCTCTATAGATATTATAGTTCCTCGTAAATCTCCGTACTATCTATAATTATCCTAGCTAATAGAACTACTAGCTTACTATTTCTAGCGTGCTATTATAGCCTAGGTAAGTAGTTATACTTAAGTTATAGCTCTATTAAATAATCTTTATATAGAGCTCCCCTAGTAAGTTATTATTATCCTCCCTACTAGGTACCTATAGCCTCCCCCTAAATATTAATCTCCCCTAACTATTAATATTATACTTACTAATTTAAACCTTAGCTTTTATATCTAGTAGGAAGCTCTAAAGCTAGTAAGTAATTATATAATATATAGCTTTATATATTATATCCTTATTTATAGTTTCTAGCTATAGCGCTTATAGTTTAGGGTTATTATTAAAGATTATAATATCTAGGATATTAATATAGCCCTTCTAACTTCTCCTTACTAGGGGGCTAACTATAAGGTCCCTATAGGGGTAGGCGTAGTCTAGTATTAGCTATAAGACCCTCCCCTGCTTCTACGTATTATTTTACCCTTATAGCGTGTCTTACTCTCTCTAAGAGAGGGCGTTAAGGGCTATTACTTCTTTATTAGGGTAGTATTTAATAGTAAAATTATACTAGGATAGCTCCTTTATTTACTAGCTCTAGCGTTCTATAAGGCGCTACTTCTTTATAAAGTATTTAAGCCCCTAGTAGTTAGTTAGTACCTTAAAAGTAGTTATATTATATAGCTCTACCCTCTATATATATAAGTAAGAAAGGACTACTAGGAGCTCCTTATTATAAATAGAGTAGTTATACTCTATAAGCGAGAGCTTCTATAAGTAGAACGCTATAGGATATTAAGTACCCTCTAGGTTAACTTATAAGAATACCCCTCCTAGTATAATTCCTAATTAGTTAGTTTTAATAATAATCTTATCTTCTAGATTAAACTAGTAGAGTACTAGCTAGGTATTAAAAAGCTACTTAAGCTATAAGAAGGCTTATTTGTAATTATCTCCCTATTAGAATATTATATTCTTCTTAATAAGTAATATAGGTAGTCTAATAATATCCCTATATTTTAATATAAATATATTATAATAGTTTATAAACCCTAGGAAGCTCTAGACCCCCTTTAGAGAAATAGGGGGTAACTACTTAGTAATTACCTAGAGTTTCTTAAGGTTATAAGAGAGACCCTCTCTTATTATTATAATAAACCCTATATATTTTACCCTCTTAACTAAGAACTTATACTTTATAAGGTTAAGGTTTAGGCTTATATTTACTAGCCTCTAGAGGACCTCCTAGACCTTCTTTTTATAATATTCTTTTATTCTATTAGAGTAAATTAATATATTATCTATATACGTAGTAATAAAGTTATTAAAAAGGTCCTATAGGGTACTATTAATATATTACTAGAAGCTAGTACGGGGGCTAGTTAAGCTAAGTAAGTAGATTACTTACTTAAATAACTTATACTAGGTATAGAATATAGTTATCTCTTAGTACTCCTCTATTACCCTTAACTTATAGAAAGCTATTATTATATCTAGGTTAATATATTATTTAGCTATAGTTACCTAGCGTAGTATCTTAGAGATTAATAGGAGGGGGTAATAGTGTTTTTTAATAATTATATTAAGGGCCTTATAGTTAATATAGAAGTAAATTCCCCTACCTAGCTTCCTTATAAAGAGTACTAATACCCTAATAAGTAAGCTACTAGTCTTAATAAACCCCTTATCTAAGAGGTCTTATAGGGTCTTTTTTAGTATTAGTAGCTCTTCTCTTAATATATTATAGAGGGGGCCCTAGGGAAGTAGTAGCTCCCTCCTATCTAGTCCTAGTATAAGGTTAATTTAGTAATTTACTCCTAGTTACTTAGGGGGTAGTAGGTAAGCCTTATTAGGGTTAAATAAGTTAGAAAACTCCCTTAAGACCTAGCTTAGTAAATAGTATTATTAATCCTCCTTTAGTATTAGGTTTAAGGCTTTCTTAATATTAGCTAAGCTAATAGCTTATATTAGTACCTCTATAATACCCTCTTAATACTCGCCCTATTATCTCGCTAGGTATTAGTAGATTATAGAGAATAAGGGTATATCAAGGAACCTTATAACCCTTATTTCCTTTATAAGGGGCATTTCTTCTTAGTCCTTTAGGTATAGCCTAACTTATTCTCTCCTATAGTATACTTAGTAGGTTATAGTATTATGAATAACCTAGCTCTACTCTATCTAGAGGCGCCCTAAGAGGATATTAGGGTCTAGGCTATTAACTATATATATAAAGATATACTAGGTATAACTACTTATTTCTAGGTTAAATATTACTATACCTAGTATATTACTTAGTAATAGTCTACTAAGTATATACCCTAATATATAGAAGGTAGAGGTATTAGGCTAGGGAAAGGTTAATTATTATATAGGTATTACTCCTAACATTTACTAGAATACAAGCTAGATATCCTCTATTAACTCTAACTTAAATAATAATAAGCTTACTATTAGCTAGTTATTCTTATTTATATTCTTCTTAACTTAATATCTCTTTTTTAATAAGCTCTAGGGCTTAATTTCGCTCTAGAGTTAGTACTTTTCTAACTCCTCGTTTTCTTCTAAGGAGTTAGTTACTACCTAGTAGTTATTTATAATCTTATAATATACTAATTCTTTTTTTAAGGTCTTTACTTTTATAACTCTAAGTAGCTAGTCCTCTTTATTAGGGTAGTACTAGGTAATATAACCTCTAGCTCTATAAGTATAATAAGTATAAGGGTCCCTTATGCCTTTCTAAGGCTATTAGTATTATACTAGGGAGGTACCTAAGGAGGACCTAGAGTTTTAATAGTTATAGCGCCTTATCTCTTTAACTTATAAGATTTATATAGCTCTAGTTATATAGGTATCCCCCTTAATATCCTTAGTAATAGGTCTCTAGTAAGTTACTAAGTAGTTACTAGTAACCTTCTAGCGCTCTACTTTCTATATAATACTCTAGACCTTTAAGAGCTAGTTATTATAATTAGCTAGTAAGTTAATAATAATTAGCTAGTTTCTTAGCTTAGGGGTAAGGGAGGCCTCTAGAAGTAAGATCTAGACTTAACTAGGCTAGTTTATACTACTTATATTAGCTAGTATTTATTCAAATCTTAATAGGAAGGTTACTAGGGATTTATTCTCTTTCTACTAGAGGGTTTATAGTTAAGCTATAGCTTATAATTAGATCTTTAGGTCCTTATATATTTAGTCTAGGTAGGCTATAAAGTCCTTAGGGTTATATTTTTCCCTACTCCCCTTAGCTCTATAGAAAATAGAGACTACTTACTAGGCTATAATATCTAAGTAGGAGTTAATAAGGTACTATACTTCTATATCTATAGTATAGAACGCCTTATTTATAGTAATCTTATACCTTATTTATTATACCTAAGTAGTATATTCCTTTTATTTACTTCAAAACTTTAGGAGTAGGGGTAGTAACTTCTAATATACTATACTAGGTATTACTAGTACCTTACTAGTAATACTTATAGGGGTTTATATAGCTATATGCTAGCTATTCCCTTACTTAACCTCCTATAACTATTACTAGAGGGACTTTATTACTACTATTAAATCAGCTTATAATAGCTTATCTCGAGTTTTAGCTATATTACTATTAACTATCTTATTAATTAATAGGGAGTAGCGCTTAACTTATTATTATTATAGTAGTAATAAGCTTAAATATACGAGGGGTTAGACCTAAGTTTATTTAATAAGAGGTTATTATAATATTATATATTTAAGCTAAAGAGGAAAAGGGGAATTTTTCCCCTCTAATAGAGATTTTACTAGTTTATAAGGAATACCTAGGTAGGCCCTAGGTAGGCCCTAGGTAGCTCCTTAAGGTAGTAAACCTAGGTAGAAGCCTAGGTAGGCTTAACCCGGGCGTAGCCTATAATAGGGTCCTTAAGTTCTACCTTTTTATTAAATATTAGATTAGTATAATACTAGTCTAAGGTATACCTTAATAAGGTTTAATATAAGTTAAGGGTAGCTATAGCTAGGTTCCTATTATCTAACTTAATATAGCTATTAATAGTATTAATAAAATAATATATATTCTAATAAATAGTCTTTAAACTACTATTAATATATATTTTTTTAACTTCGTTATTATATAGAGGGAAATCGAATAACCTAATTATATTAGTCTTAAAATAAGGAGTACTATACTTAGGTTCTATAACTCATATACTAATTATTACTTATACTACCCCTTCTTTATTTATAAGAAAGTTATAGCTAACTAAGAACCTATTAGGGTTAGATAATAGTTTAATAATATCTCTTAGCCTAGCTAGTAGTTAAGGGTATTAATCGCCTTAGCTATTACTATTATTATAGCTAGGGCTACCTCTTCTACTATTTTAGCCCTTAGGGTTATTATTATTACCTCTATTACTAGGATCTCTAGGTAATATAAGTAGTAGTAGTAGTAGAGGAGCGTCCTCTATATATTTAATATCCTAATTATATCTTTTGCTTTTATTAAGGTTTAATAGTCTAGCTTCTAGTTCCTAGGTGCTTATCTTATTATATTACTTACCCTAGCTATAAGTATTAGGGTAATTCTATAAGTTACTTAGCTTAAGTATAAGAGGGCTACTTAGTCCTTTTCCTTAGGTTAGGAATAAAATACTTAATATATCTTTAATTTATTTAAATAATATATAGAATATATTTAAGCTTAGCTCTAGTATTAATATAATAATTATATCCTCTAATATAGGTTTAAGAGGTAGGAGGTATAGAGTATTTATAAAACTTTATCTAAACTTATAATATTCTTCCAGAGTTAATAGGAGTACTAAGAAAGCTTTAGGAATTATTATTATATTAAGTTTAGATATAGGTTTTAAGATATATAGCTTATTTATAGCTTTAGCTCTTAGGGTCTTATAGCCTCCCCTCTCTTTATTCTCTTTAAAGGGGAGCGTTAAATCTAGTATTTAGCTCTATTTAGTCTCTATCTTAATATATTAATTATAATAGGGGAGGTTAAGGTAATATTACTATCTAATAATATTAGTAAATAGTTATAAGTTAGTTATTTATACTTATAGGACCTTATTTTAAATATATTAAGTAGTCCTATATACTTCCTTATATAATAGTAACTTTGAAATATATTTATAATAATTAGCTAAACGTTATTTAAAGTTCTTATAAGTAATAGCTATAATACTCGCTTTTATAGCTAAATTAAGGAGGGTATATTTAGTTTAAGTAAGTAATATATATAATTCATTAGGGTATTACTTAAGCGCTATTATAAAGTTTATAATAATTAAATAGTTAATAGGTTCTAGAAGGTTAGACTTAAGACTTTCTTTAACCTTATAATTAGAAAGTAGCTTATAGGGTATTATTATTAGAGAGGTTTATTATCTCTTTAAGATATTCCTTAGTTAAGGAAATCTTTAAGGTTTAATATCTCTAAGGGATATCTCTTAGTTAAGGGAAATAATAAAGGGTTAATATCTCTTATTAATATTTCCTAGTTAAGGGAAAAAGGGAGTTTAGAAGCTTTTAGTAATATATAATACCTATAGGTATTAACTACTAATATACTACTTTATATAAACTTAATAAGGTTAGCTATTTATATAGTTAAATACCTTCCTTAATTATAAGGAATATCCTTAGTTATAAGGGGATATAGCTAACTATTAAGACTATACTACTAATTAATATAATTTATATAGTAGGTAAAGAATATAGGTAAAAAAGCTATAAGTTTCGAAGGTTTTCTCCTTAAAGGCGATAAGCCCTTTTATAAAGGTTTCCTACGTTTAGGTATATCTAATGCGTTAAACGCGTTAGGCGCCCTTAGGCGGGATAACTGCGCTAAGCGCGTTTGGTATTACTATTAAGGAAGCTATTTACCTATATAATAGCTATGAATCTTTTATAAATAAAGCTTCTATAAATATTCCTATTTAAAAGCTAAAAGTCTTAATAGATAACTAAGTAGCTTAAAAGCTAGTAGAAAATCCAGAGTTTTATAAAAAAGCTAAGTATATTAATTGAGTTCGGAATTACGCTGCAGCCCCTTTATAAAAAGACTATAATAAATTCACCTAGTTCGCAAGTATAATTCGGGAAATACTATATAGGTATTTTAACCTATACCCTCTACTAGTTAAGGAAGATAATATAAGAACCCTATATATTCCTACTACTTATTAGTAAACCCTCTAAATATTACTATATAAAGTTAGATATACGCCGTACTAGGGCTAATTATATCGGAGCTAAATAGGCTATTAAGGCTCTCGTGGTAATACCCTTGCTAAACCTTCTAGTAAGGTGCTATAAAAGCTACTATATAAGATAACTCCTTAACCTAAAAGGTCGACCTTCTAGCAAGGTACTAAAGGTATTACGAACGCTATTATATAAGAGGTAACTCCTTAACTAGAGAGGTCTTTCCTAAGAGGTTCTTATAGCTAGAAGTATAAGAAGCTCTGCTATAAGTAGGGCCTTATACCTCTCCCTCTTCCTTATCCTTATCCCTTAATTATATTAGTACTAGACTATATATATAAATATACTAAGCCTAAGCGAGGTATACCCTTTAGTATAAATAATATAAAGGGGGTTATTAGAGAGTTTAGTCTTAATATAATTAATAAAACCCGCTCCTTTATTAACTACTCCGCTATATATAGAGAGCGTATTATTAGTATAGCCCTTAAGAGGGCTTACCTTAATACCCCTATAGGGGACTCTATAAGGTATAATAGTATTAGAGCTAAGTAAATAAACTTAATAGTAGAAGTTTAGTAGGTTATTAAGCTCGGAATTACGCCGCAGCCCCTTCGCAAAAAGACTATAACAAATTCACCTAGTTCGCAGGTATAATTCGGGAAACACTATATAAGTATTTTAACCTATACCCTCTACTAGTTAAGGAAAACAATATAGGAACCCTATATATTCCTATTACTTATAAGCAAACCCTCTAAATATTATAGAGTCGGATACGCGCCGCACCGGGGCTAATTATATCGGAGCTAAATAGGCTACTAAGGCTCTCGTAGTAACGCCCTCGCTAAACCTTCTAGCAAGGCGCTATAAAAGCTATTATATAAGATAACTCCTTAACCTAAAAAGTCGACCTTCTAGTAAGGTAAACGCTACTATACGAGAGGTAACTCCTTAACTAAAGAGGTCTTTCCTAAGAGGTTCTTATAGCTAGAAGCATAAGAAGCTCTACTATAAGCAGGGCCTTATACCTCTCCCTCTTCCTTATCCTTATCCCTTAACTATATTAGCACTAGACCCTATATATAAAAACGCTAAGCCTACGTAAAGCACGCTTTTTAATACTAATAACGCGTAAGAGCTTACTAGAGAGTTTAGTATTAATATAATTAATAAAACCCGCTCCTTCTTTAACTACTCTATTATATATAGAGAGTATATTATTAGTATAGCTCTTAAGAGGGCTCTTATTAATACCCCTAGAGGGGATACTCGCTATTATATTATAGCTAAGTAAGTAGACTTAGTAGTAGAAGCTAGGCGGGTTATTATATACCCTATAGAGTAGCCCTTCTTCGAGCAAGTCCTCCGTATTATTAAAGTAGAAGTAGCCTAAGCCCCTTAGGGCTTAAATATTAGTAAGTATAGCTTATGCTAAATAGAGAGAGCGTTACTAATAATAATATAGTAAAGATAGTAATAACTTCTAGTAAATAAAGCGGTAATAGAGGTAATATTTAATAGTAGCGCGGGTAGTATACGAGAGGAAAAGTTAATAGTTTCGTAGTCTATTAAATAATTAAAAACCACGTTATTATTAATATAAAGTTAAAGATTATAAGGCTATCTAGTAGGGCACGTATAAGTGCAGCTATGGTTAGGAAAGGTGGTTAGCAACTTAGGAGGTTATTAGGGATTACGTGACCGAAGGCTATGTATTGTCAGGAGGCGCGGAGTTAGAAGGTCTGTTGCACTTAAGCAGGTAAAATCACTATATAGTGGCCAGAGGCCTTAGTAGGTTATTATATACCCTATAGAGTAGCCCTTCTTTAAGTAGGTCCTCTATATTACTAAAGTAGAGGTAGCCTAGGTAGCCTAGGTAAATATTAGTAAGTATAACTTATGCTAACTGCTTTAATATAGAGAGAGCGTTGCTAATAATAGCATAGCTACTAGCGGATAAAGCGGTAATAGAGGCGGTATTTAATAGTAGCGCAGGTAGTATACGAGAGGAAAAGTCGATAGTTTTATAGTTTAAATAATTAAAAACTACGTTATTATTAATATAAAGTTAAAGATCGTGAGGCTATAGGTATATATAAGTATAGCTATAGTTAGGAGAGTTATAATTACGTGACCGAAGGCTATGTATTGTTAGGAGGCGCGGAGTTAGAAGGTCTATTGCACTTAAGTAGGTAAAATCACTATGCAGTAGCTAGAGGCCGCTAAGTATATTAATATAAAATACTATTTTAGTAGGAATGCTATATAGGATAATTTAATAGAATTATTCCATGTTAAATCCAAAGATAATATAGCTAATATACTAACTAAGCCTATTAGAAAAAACATTCTAGAGCTAGTTAAGACTAGACTAAATATTATACCTAAGGGCTTTTTACCTATACCTAATAATACTAATATATATATATATATATTAGATATTAAATTAAATTATTAGAGGTTTTCCCTTATAATATCTTTTATTTTCTATTTTTTATTATTTACTAATATAAGGTTTTATTTTTTCCCTTATAATACCTACTATTATTCTTATATTCCTATCTACTTCCTAATAGTAAGGTATAATATATTTAAAAATATATATACCTTAAGGGGTTATATAGGAAATAGTATTAGACTTTATCTTTATAGCCCTATATCTCCATAGCCGTTAAAGGTATAAGAAAAACAAAGGATATATTTAAAATCCTTATCTTATTCTATATCAAACGGTATATAGTTATATACTATATAATAAGGGGTTATACTTTTATCTAGGGCCTCTAGCCACTATATAGTGATTTTACCTGCTTAAGTGCAACAGACCTTCTAACTCCGCGCCTCCTAATAATATATAGCCTTCGGTTATATAATCCTTTCCTAACTATAGCTATACTTATACGTGCCTATAGCCTTATGATCTTTAACTTTATATTAATAATAACGTGGTTTTTAATTATTTAAACTACGAAACTATTAACCTTTCCTCTCGTATACTACCCGCGCTACTAATACCGCCTCTATTACCGCTTTATCCGCTAGAAGTCGTTACTATCTTTACTATATTATTATTAGTAACGCTCTCTCTATATTAAAGTAGTTAGTATAAGCTATAATTACTAACGTTTACCTAGGCCGCCTAGGCTACCTCTACCTTAGTAATATAGAAGACCTACTTAAAGAAGGGCTACTTTATAGAGTCTATTAAGCTCGGAATTACGCCGCAGCCCCTTCGCAAAAAGACTATAACAAATTCACCTAGTTCGTAGGTATAATTCGGGAAATACTATATAGGTATTTTAACCTATACCCTCTACTAGTTAAGGAAAATAATATAGGAACCCTATACGTTCCTACTACTCGCAAGCAAACCCTTATATAGAGTCGGACGCGCGCCGCACTAGGGCTAATTATATTAGAGCTAAACGGGCTACTAAGGCTCTCGTGGCCTAGAAACGCCCTCGCTAAACCTTCTAGCAAGGCGAAAGCTACTATATAAGATAACTCCTTAACCTAAAAGGTCGACCTTCGAGCAAGGTACTAAAGGTGCTACGAAAGCTACTATATAAGATAACTCCTTAACTTAAAAGGTCGACCTTCTAGTAAAGTAAATATTATTATATAAGAGGTAACTCCTTAACTAAAGAGGTCTTTCCTAAGAGGTTCTTATAGCTAGAAGTATAAGAAGCTCTACTACTATAAATAAGGCTTTATACCTCTCTCTCTTCCTTATCCCTTAACTATATTAATACTAGACCCTATATATAAAAACGCTAAGCCCGCGCAAGGTACGCCCTTTAATACTAATAACGCGCGAGAGCTCGCTAGAGAGTTTAGTATTAATATAATTAATAAAACCCGCTCCTTTTTTAATTACTCTATTATATATAGAGAGCGTATTATTAATATAGCTCTTAAGAGGGCTCTTATTAATACCCCTAGAGGGGATACTCGCTATTATATTATAGCTAAGTAAGTAGACTTAGTAGTAGAAGCTAGGCGGGTTATTATATACCCTATAGAGTAGCCCTTCTTTAAGTAGGTCCTCTATACTATTAAGGTAGAGGCAGCCTAAGCCCCTTAGGGCTTAAATATTAATAAGTATAGCTTATACTAAATAGAGAGAGCGTTACTAATAATAGTATAATAAAGATAGTAACGACTTTTAGTAGATAAAGTAGTAATAGAAGTAGTATTTAATAGTAGCGTAGGTAGTATATAAGAGGAAACGTCGATAGTTTTATAATCTATTAAATAATTAAAAACTACGTTATTATTAATATAAAGTTAAAGATCGTGAGGCTATTTAGTATAACGGGTATATATAAGTGCGGCTATGGTTAGGAAAGTTACGATTACGTGACTAAAGGCTATGTATTATTAGGAGGCGCGGAGTTAGAAGGTCTATTGCACTTAAGCAGGTAAAATCACTATGTAGTGGCTAGAGGCCTTATAGAGTATATAACGACCTACTAAACTTCTACTACTAAGTTTACTTACTTAGCTCTAATACTATTACGCCTTATAAAGTCTCCTATAGGGGTATTAAGGTAAGCCCTCTTATAGGCTATACTAATAATAAGCTCTCTATATATAGCGGAGTAGTTAATAAAGGAGCGGGTTTTATTAATTATATTAAGACTAAACTCTCTAGTAACCCCCTTTATATTATCTATACTAAAGGGTATACCTCGCTTAGGCTTAGTATATTTATATATAAGGTCTAGTACTAATATAATTAAGGGATAAGGATAAGGAAGAGGGAGAGGTATAAGGCCCTACTTATAGCAGAGCTTCTTATACTTCTAGCTATAAGAACCTCTTAGGAAAGACCTCTTTAGTTAAGGAGTTACCTCTTATATAGTAGTATTTATAATACCTTACTAGAAGGTTAACCTTTTAGGTTAAGGAGTTATCTTATATAGTAGCTTTTACCTTATTAGAAGGTTTAGCGAGGGCGTTATTACGAGAGCCTTAGTAGCCCGTTTAGCTCTAATATAATTAGCCCTAGTATAGCACGTATCTAACTTTATAATATTTAGAGGGTTTACTTGCGAGTAGTAGGAACGTATAGGGTTCCTATATTATTTTCCTTAACTAGTAGAGGGTATAGGTTAAAATACTTATATAGTATTTCCCAAATTATACTTACGAACTAGGTGAATTTATTATAGTCTTTTTATAAAGGGGCTGCAGCGTAATTCCGAACTCAATACTTTTATCTAGGATAATAAGATAAAATTAAAACTTAAGGTTTATCTAAATCTATTAAGATTTAGCTTAGAAGGCTTTATATATTAATATAATATATAGGGTTTAAACCAGCTAAAACTAGCTATATTCTGTTTAAACTAACTATATTATACTTTATTAGTACTTCTAAGCCTTCTAAGGGATTAGGAGGATATTAACTATTAATACCTACCTTTTCCCTAGCTCTTTAGACCTAGTAATTAATATATTATAATACGAAAATATTATTATCTATAACTATATTCTTCCCTCTATTTTAATATTATATACAAACTAGAAAGATCACTCTATTATATCTATAAGAGTATAGCTATAGGCCTAAACCAGGAAGGGCTAGAATACTAAAACGTAGGTGTACGTAGTTATATTAAACTATTACTTAACCTTCTAAGTCTCTAGCTTATAGAGTTTTCTTAAGGGTATATATATTTACTACTAATTTGCTAATGTTTTACTAATAGCGTAGCTCTATACCCTATACCTGCTATTATTCCTTATAATTACCCCCCCCCCCCCTCTAAAGCCTTAGTCCCTAAGGCGTACTAGTAGGGTAATATAGCTCTACGTCGTTATATATATTATTACTAACTATAGGGCGGTATCTCTATGCTTTTATTATATTATTTACTCTTACTCTCTACGCTAGATCTAGGTAGTTATAGTAAATAACGTATTTTTGTTTTCCTAGCGCGTTATAGGTATTTTTAAATTTTAATTATTATTTTTTTTTAATTAGTCGCTAGTAATTACTTAAGTATCTAGTAATATATAATTAATAATTATTTAGCTTTATTACCTAGAGACTTAAAATATAAAAAGGTGTTTTCTTTTTAAGGTCTCTAACTTAGTTAGATTTTCTCCTCTTTATAATCCTTTTTTAATCTAGCTACCTCTCCTATTTTAGCGCTTATTTTATAAGCCTTTACTATAATTATTAAGTTTTTCTCCCTTTCCTTTTTCTCTTCTAATCTTACTTATCCCCCTTTCTAGCCTCTTACTAACTACTCTCTATAATATCTTATATTATATATATAGGCGTAGTTCTTATAAAATACCTCTACGATCTTAAGGTCCTTTCTAGCGACCTTACTAGTAATACTAATAGTAGCTATCCTTACCTTAGCTATCTTTATAAAATATATTAGGATATTATCTACCTTCGCTATATATATAGCGAGTATATATAGAAATACGTCTATTATAACTTTAATAAGAAGAAATATACTACTATAAGTCTCTATAAATTTACTAATAGGTTGCTATATTTTAATATTCTATAGGTCCCTTAGGAGCTTTAGGGTATAGCTTAAATAATCTAGAATATATTCTACTAGATCTAGATCTAGTAGTATAATAGCATTCTAACCCCTCTTTATTATTATCGTATTCTAGCTATACTTAGTAACTATTTAATAGTATAGAAGTATATTACTAAGCTTATCTATAATCCTATTACTAATAGTAGTAGCTATAATATAGAGCAGCTTTAGGTCTAGGAGCTTACCTCTATTTATAAGCACCTCGCGCTTAATATCCTAGTTTATATAGGCTATTACTCCCTATTCCCTTGCTAATTATATCCTACTAACTATTAGTTCTTAAGTTAATACCCTTTATAATAGTATTAATATTCTTTAGCGCCTAAACGCTACCTAACTACTATATATTTATAATAATAGTCCTATTAACTACCTCTATAACGAGATTAACTACCTACTTAATAACTCTTTAATAAAGCTAGTCCTTATATATACTTATAAGCGTAATATCGCCTTTTTCCCTAGGTTTTATAAGGAGCTTTAAGAAAACCTCGCTAAGTATATTACTAATAATATCCCCTCTTATTTTATTACTATTACTAGTACTCGCCCTATCTCCTATGCTTCTTACTTCTAAACCCCTACTAAGTATAGCTAAAGTAGTAATAAAAAGTTAGTAAAGAAGATTAAGAGAGCTAAGGTTATTATTACTATCTCTAATAGTAATAGTTCTAGTAGCGAGTTAGATAGTAGCGCTAGTAGCGAGTTAGCTAGTAGTTAGCCTATAGGTAGTAATAGTAGGGATATTAATAGCACTAGTTTAATAACTAGTTACTATAGTAGTTATAGTAGTACTACTCGTAGTTATAGTAGTTATAGTAGTCGCCCCTATAGCTATCCTAAGAAATTAATAACTAATTAAATAGTTAGCTCTTTTCCCCTTTTATAGGATAATACCCCTTTTTATTATAATATTAGTAATAATTTGCTACTTAGTTTAATTAACGTTTTACTTCTAATTTAAGTTCTATTTTATAATCTTATAGTTTATAATTACTAACTTATTATAGTAGTTTTAATAACTAGTTATCCTACTTCTTATAAGCCCTCTTATATTATCTATTAAACTTATAAATAGCCTCTTATATATTTACTAAGTTCTCTATAGGCTCCTATATATTATATTCTATAGTCTATCCTACTTACTTAACTAAGTATTATATATTATTACTAATACCTTGCTATATAACGATCTCTTTTACTTCTTATTCCTCTAGCTCGTTCTTAAGCTCTAGGTATATAAGTAAACCCTTGCTACTTACTTAGTAATTATCCTATAGCTCTAGTAAGGTAATTAAGAATATATTATATATCCTTTAGTGTTATAGTAATAGATAAACTCTTTATACTTATATACTAACTAGTTCTATAATAGCTACTTATATAAACCTAGGCACTAGTTTTTTATTTTTAAACTAGAAGTTCTTTATTAATAGCTTAATAACTTATTTCTAATAGTAGGTCTGCTCCTTATACCTCGTATTATAATACTTAGCTTATAACTTAGTAGCCTTTTATTACTATTCCTAAGCCCTCTTATAAAGCCTTAAACTATATTTAATTTGCTCCCTTATACCCTATACTATAACCCTATTTATAGGGGTTATATATTCTATATAACGCGGGTAGTAGCTATATAAGGCCTCTATTAGTAAGTAGCTAGTAGTGCTATAGTAATTATTATTATATATAAACTTAGCTTTAGGTAACTAGATAGCTTATTCTTATAGCAAGTTACTAGTATATATTTATAAGTACTTTTCTAATATCTAGTGCGTCCTTTTAAACTACTTATTAGTCTAGGGGTAATATATAATAGAGAGATAGCGCTCAATAGCCCTCTCTCTTATAAATTCCTCTTAAAATTAGCTAGTAAGGAGCTTATTTTAGTTACTAATAATACCCTCTAGGGTATGAAAATAGTACTTAACTTATTTATAAATAATCCGCGCTAACTTAGTAGCTATTAGCTGCTTTATTATTAGGATAAATATAGTAAACTTAGTTATCTAGTATATAATAACGAGGACTACGTTATACTCCCTACCTTTATACTAATAGCTTAGTAGTAGTCTAGTAATAAAGTCTATACTAATTTCCTAAAACGGGTGCGCTAGTAGGGGTAGTAGGTATAACTTTCTATAGGGCTTATACCTTAGAATATAGATCTCTTAGTATATATAGCAGCACCCTATAACGTAATTATATATATTTATAGCTAAGTTTAGCTAATAGAACTTCCTTAAGATTAACTTAGTAGTCTTATTTACCCCTATATAACCCGCCCTATAGTTATTATAGTATTAGTAAAGGATTTTAAGTCTTAGGGACCTCTCCTATAGTATCTCTAATCTTCCCTTATAGAATAAGGTTCTATAGCTATTAATTATATAGCCTCTATAATCGCTAGCTAGTCTATATACCCCCTCTAATTAGGTTTAGTAGTATATATTATTAGCTTATAGTCTATAGATAAGACGTTCTATTGCTTTAGAGGGTTACTAACTATATACCGTTTTACTTATTATAAGCTCCCTTATAACTTAGTATAGGATATATTACTATACTATAATAACCCTAGCTCCGAGCGAGTCCTCTAGGTTAATAACTTCTCGCTAAGGGTTCTCTATATCTTCCCTTGCTCTTTAGTATTAGGTTATTATAGCTATTATAGTTATAATAATATTAGCATGCTATAGAGCGCTATACTAACTAAAGACTAAGGCGTCTCTACCCCTAGAGCTATTTATCTAAAAAGGGCGTTATTTTATACTAGCCCTTATAATATTAATAAATACTTTTAAGGTCTCTATATTACCTTATAAAGTAGTAATACTTATCTAGAGGTTTACTAATAAGTTATTAATAAACCCTAGCTTCTTTATTAGAGTTAGGAGTATATCGTTATATTTTACCTCCCCCTCTATATAGTCTAGCCTCTTAGATAGCTTATCTATTAGGTTTATAACCCCTAACTTATACTCTAAGTTAAAATTAAACGCTAAGAGTTTATATACCTATCTAGTAAGCCTTCCCTAAAGGTCCCGCGCTAATATGCTAATAACTCCCTTTAGCGCTTAGTAATCTATTAGAACTATAAACTTCTTTAATATATCCTAAAGGTAGTAAGCCTAATAATCTAGGCTTTTAACTATAGCAAGAAGCTCTTATTAGCCTGCTCCCTAATACTACTTAGTATTACTAAGCTTTTATAAATAATAAGTAACTAGTTACTACTAGCTATTAATATATTATAATAAGATACTAGATATAGCTTTTATAGAAGTATCCGTTTTAACCCTTATTTTATAGGTTAAGTCCTAATATTAGAGAATAATTACTAAGTAGAAAGCAGCTTAGAGCTATTTAAAAGCCTATTAAGCCTCTTCTAGCTAGTAAAATTCGCTCCCTTTCTTATAATTCTTATTACCCTTTAGTAGGGATATTATAGGGGCTATAATATTTAAATAGCTTATAATAAACTTATAGTAGAGATTATAAAATCCTAGGAAGACTTAGATCTCCCTATATATCTTAAGTAGCTTCTATTTAATAATAGCTTAGATATAGGTTTAGTTTATTAATATACCTTTAGGTATAATAATATACCCTAGGAACTCTACTTATTATTAGTAGAACTTATACTTATTAAGCTTAATATATAGCGC
Source organism: Colletotrichum ledebouriae (assembly GCA_036785755.1). Lineage (NCBI taxonomy): Eukaryota > Fungi > Ascomycota > Sordariomycetes > Glomerellales > Glomerellaceae > Colletotrichum > Colletotrichum ledebouriae. The sequence continues at coordinate 12,427 of JAVHLU010001242.1, read as the reverse complement.
TAACTAGTAAAGCTTATAGAGTACTTAGCAAAGGTCCTTTATATACTACTCTCTTATCTCAGAGTAGACTATAATATTATTTATATAAGTAATATAATAAGTATCTAGTAGCTTAGCAAGCGCTTAATAAATATATACTTAGAACGTCGCTAGGGTATTTATAAGTCTAAATAGTATAATAATATATTTAAAGTACTTATAATAAGTCCTAAAAGCTATCTTCTAGTAGTCTTCTAGCTTAATATAGATATAGTAGTATATATCTTAAAAGTTAAACTTTAAGATCTATTTTACTCCCTAAAGCCTATCTAATAGCTTATTAATAAGGGGGAGTAGATATTAGTTCTTTAGTATTATCTTATTAAAGCTTTAATAATCTATATTAAGCTCGGAATTACGCCGCAGCCCCTTTATAAAAAGACTATAACAAATTCACCTAGTTTATAGGTATAATTTAGGAAATACTATATAGGTATTTTAACCTATACCCTCTACTAGTTAAGGAAAATAATATAGGAACCCTATATATTCCTACTACTCGCAAGTAAACCCTCTAAATATTACTATATAAAGTTAGACGCGCGCCGCACTAGGGCTAATTATATTAGAGCTAAACAGGCTACTAAGGCTCTTATAGCCTAGAAACGCCCTCGCTAAACCTTCTAATAAGGTAAAAGCTACTATATAATATAACTCCTTAACCTAAAAGGTCGACCTTCTAGTAAGGTGCTAAAAGTATTATAAATACTACTATACGAGAGGTAACTCCTTAACTAGAGAGGTCTTTCCTAAGAGGTTCTTATAACTAGAAATATAAGAAGCTCTATAAGTAGGGCCTTATACCTCTCCCTTATCCTTATCCTTATCCCTTAACTATATTAATACTAAACCCTATATATAAATATACTAAGCCTAAGCGAGGTATACCCTTTAGTATAAATAATATAGATAGGATTGCTAGAGAGTTTAGCCTTAATATAATTAATAAAACCTACTCCTTTATTAACTACTCTACTATATATAGAGAGCGTATTATTAGTATAGCCCTTAAGAGGGCTTACCTTAATACCCTTATAGGGGACTCTATAAGGCGTAATAATATTAGAGCTAAGTGAGTAAACTTAGTAGTAGAAGTTTAGTAGGTTATTATATACCCTATAGAGTAGCCCTTCTTTAAGCAGGTCCTCTATATTACTAAGGCAGAGGTAGCCTAGGCGGCCTAGGCCTATTAGGGCTTAAATATTAGTAAGTACGGCTTATACTAACTAATAGAGAGAGCGTTACTAACGATAGTATAGTAAAGATAGTAACAACTTCTAGTAGATAAAGCGGTAATAGAGGCAGTATTTAATAGTAGCGCGGGTAGTATATAAGAGGAAAAGTTAATAGTTTTATAGTCTATTAAATAATTAAAAACCATATTATTATTAATATAAAGTTAAAGATCGTGAGGCTATAGGCACGTATAAGTGCGGCTATAGTTAGGAGAGTTATAATCACATGACTAAAGGCTATATATTATTAGGAGGCGCGGAGTTAGAAGGTCTATTGCACTTAAGTAGGTAAAATCACTATGCAGTAGCTAGAGGCCTTAATAATCTATATAAAGGTATAAGGATCTATCCTTCTTAGGTATAAAGAGAATAGGGGCGCTTACCTCGCTTATTAAGAGTTAAATCCGCCCTATTACTTAATTATTAGCAATATATTAATAGAGCTCCTCTAGCTAATACTTATTTAGTAAGTAGATAGGCTTATATAGAGGTTTCTTCTCTTTAACTAAGTTAATAATATATTCTATACCCTCTAGGGCTAGGTATTCCTTTACTAACTACTTATTAAATATTACTTATTTACTAAGTAGCTCTAGTAGTAATTCTACTTCGCTCTCTAAAGTATCCTCTTTACCTAGGGCCTCTATTAGTAGCTTATAGGGGGTAATATTCCCTAATATATATATAATATAGGCCCTCTAGCTATTTTAATAACCTCCTATATAAATACTAATAGCTTAGTAATACTAAGGCGCTTAGATCCCTAGGTATTTATCTAGGTATTAATTATAGTACCCTCCCTTCCTATAGAGTATTATAATAAGAGGAGGTCCCCTACTCCTTTAGGGTAGGGAGCCCTAGTAAAGAGTTACTATATCTTCCTTAGTTATCCCCTTAAGTTAATAAGGAGGAAGGTTAACTAGTATATATTCTAGCTTATTATAGAGGACCTATTAAACCTATCTAATATAGGGGCGCGCGCTACTATAAGTTATAATTATAAGGACTTTATTAGTTAACTAATAATAATAATAATTTAGGAATAGGAATTTATATCTATTACTACTTCTTATTTAGTAACGTTCTAGAGAATAATTACCTATCTCTTTATAATATCTCCCCTTAGGAAGGTATCTAATTAAAATATAAGTATAGGGGTTATTAGTATAATCCCTTAGCCTATTTATTTTCTAATAGGTTAAGTTCTTTAACTTCCCTTATAAATTAGATTATATTTACCCTTACCTTCTTAGTAAATACTTAGTATCCTACTAGCGTTTTCGTACTTTATTATTTATTTAAGTAGTCTACCCTCCTATACCCTTTCTTCTTATAGCTAAAGTATACTAAGGGGTTAGATATCACGGGTTATATATTAGAGCTAAATATAAGCTAGCCCCTATTAGATCCCTATAATATACTACTAACTAGTTAGTAAGATATTAAGCTCTAGGAACCTCGCGTAGTTCTATAGCTAGAGCTCTACTAGCCCCCCCTTTAGCTTACCCTTATTATAAGGGGGACCCTTAGCATATACTCTTTACTTATATATTACTTCCTACTTTCGCTCTATAGGGTTTTACTACTTTATTAGTAATATATTTCCTATAGGTATTCTACTTTTATAGCTATATCCCTTAGTCTCTATATTTTAACTTTCTAATATTTAAGCTCCTTATATAAAAAGGGGGCTAGTTAGAACTATAATATATAGGCCTTAGCCTTACTATCTTCTATACTAATTATACCTAAGTTCTAATATATTACTAACTATTTAGTAAAGAATTATATTAGTAACTATATCTTCTTCTACCTTATTATATCTAGCTTTCTATAATACCTCCGCTCTTAAAACTCTAAGTTAATATATTATTAGTAAATAAATATTATAAAGTTAGCCTAAGCTAGGTTTCTTTCTAGCCTAGCCCTATAGTATTACTACTAAGTCTATAGGGATAAGCTTATCTTTATAAATACTTATTAGATCTATTACTTTAGTATACTACTAGCGCGTAGTTAGTATCTATCTTTAACTACCTAGATCTAGTTACTAACCTAGTCTATAGTAAAGTCCTTACTTATAGTATAGTAATTATATATAAGGGGTTTTTATATTCTCTCTATATATACCTCGTTACTAAGTAGTTAGTAAGTTCCTATAATAAGGTAGTAGTTTATTCCTTATATTACTACTATTATAGATATATCTACTCTATAAGACTCTCTTACTATCTCTATAGTAGTCCTATTACTTAAATAAGGACGCCTAAGATGCTAGCTTCTTAGGGGGTCTTAGGTAGGGTGCCCTATTAGTTACTACTTACTATTTATTTACTAAGTAAGAGTAAGTTTACTTACTCTAGTACTATCTAGGACTAGGCCTACCCCCTTAGGGTTATCTTTCCTATTATATTATCGCTAGGGTTATCTATCCCCTAATTATAATATCTACGCTATATTCCTTATATCTTAGGGCTTAGTAAGTAACTTATATTATATTAGCTAAGACCCTATTAGTTATATTCTATATACCTAGCCCGGAGTTTATTATAATTAAACTCTATTACTAATTTATTAGTATATTATTACTAGTTTATTTTAAATATTCTAACTAGCGCTAGTTTCCTAAATTAAGGTAGAAGTAATAGAGTTATAAGAATATAGCTATAAGCCTAAACTAGGAACGGCTAAAATACTAAAATATAGGTATATATAGTTATATTAAACTATTACTTAACCTTCTAAGTCTCTAGCTTATAGAGTTTTCTTAAGGGTATATATATTTACTACTAATTTGCTAACGTTTTGCTAATAGCGTGGCTCTATACCCTGCACCTGCTATTATTCCTTATAATATTATTCCCTACCTAATATATATCTATACTATCACGGGGACTTTTCTACCTCTTTTTCTATTTATATAGCCGTGCTTATAAAGTCTATTATAATCTCCTAGTTAGAAAAGGTAGTAGGGGACTAAGTAAAGCAGACGCTCTTATTAATTAAATATTTCACTTATACTATAACTAGCTATATCTTAAATATTATATATACTAGTATTATATTACTAATAGTACTACTATAGCTAATAAGAGTATAAGACTCCCTATTTATAAAATCAATAACCTTAGGGGCTATATTTTAGCCCTATTTACTATTAAGTATAATTATATAGATATGGCTTAAGAGGCACCCTATATAGTACACCGACTTATTAATATTCTATATATTAGAGGGCTTAATAATATACTCCTCTCTAACTCCCCTATATTAGTTAAAAAAGTCCTTAATAAGCTAGAGGTTATATTTAGTACTCTTCTAGTAGGCTTTTACTAGCTTAATATAATTAAACTTTTATAAGGAACAATAGCAGATGCAGGATATAGAGCTAACGCTATTAGCAAAATATTAGCGAATTAGTAGTAAATATATATACTCTTAAGAAAACTCTATAAGCTAGAGACTTAAAAGGTTAAGTAATAGTTTAATATAACTATATATACCTACGTTTTAGTATTCTAGCCCTTCCTAGTTTAGGCCTATAGCTATACTCTTATAACTCTATTACTTTTACCTCGATTTAAGAAACTAACGCTAGTTAGAATATTTAAAACGAACTAGTAATAATATACTAATAAATTAGTAATAGAGTTTAACTATAATTAACTCTAGGCTAGGTATATAGAATATAACTACTAAGGTCTTAGCTAATATAATATAAGTTACTCGCTAAGCCTTAAGATATAAGGAATATAGCGCGGATATTATAGTAAGGAGATAGATAACCCTAGTAATAATATAGTAAGGGAGATAACCCTAAGCGGGTAGGCCTAGTCCTAAATAGCGCTAGAGTAAGTAGACCTACTCTTACTTAATAAATAAATAGCGAGTAGTAGCTAATAGGGTAATCTGCTTAAGACCCCCTAAGAAGCTAGCGTCTTAGGCGTCCTTATTTAAGTAATAGGACTACTATAGAGATAGTAAGAGAGTCTTATAGAGTAGATATATCTATAATAGTAGTAATATAAGGAATAAACTACTACCCTACTATAAGAACTTACTAACTACTTAGTAATAAGGTACTTATAGAGAGAATATAAGAAACCCCCTATATATAACTACTATACTATAAGTAAGGACTTTATTATAGACTAAGTTAGTAACTAGATCTAGGTAGTTAAAGATAGATACTAACTACGTACTAGTAATATACTAGAGCAATAGATCTAATAAGCGTTTATAAAGATAAGCTCGTCCCTATAGACCTAGTAGTAATACTATAGGGCTAAGCTAGAAGGAGACCTGGCTTAGGCTAACTTTATAGTATTTATTTACTAATAATATATTAACCTAGAGCTTTAAGAGCAGAGGTATTATAAAAAGCTAGATATAATAAGGTAGAAGGAGATATAGTTATTAATATAGTTCTTTACTAAATAGTTAGTAATACATTAGAACTTAGGTATAGTTAATATAGAAGATAGTAAGGCTAAGGCTTATATATTATACTTCTAACTAACCCCCTTTCTATATAAGGAGCTTAAATATTAGAAGGTTAAACGTTTTTATATGCGGGGTCTGGTGCCGACATGGTTAAGGGATAAGGAAGAGGGAGAGGCATAAGGCCCTGCTCGTAGTAGTAGAGCTTCTTATGCTTCTAGCTATAAGAACCTCTTAGGAAAGACCTCTTTAGTTAAGGAGTTACCTCTTATATAGTAGCGTTCGTAGCACCTTGCTAGAAGGTTAACCTTTTAGGTTAAGGAGTTATCTTATATAGTGGCTTTTACTTTTAGTACCTTGCTTAAAGGTCGACCTTTTAGGTTAAGGAGTTATCTCGTATAGTAGCTTTGCTACGAGAGCCTTAGTAGCCTGTTTAGCTCTAATATAATTAGCCCTAGTGCGGCGCGCGTCTAACTCTATGCGAGGGTTTGCTTACGAGTAGTAGGAATATATAGGGTTCCTATATTATTTTCCTTAACTAGTAGAGGGTATAGGTTAAAATACCTATATAGTGTTTCCCGAATTATGCCTGCGAACTGGGTGAATTTGTTGTAGTCTTTTTGCGAAGGGGCTGCGGCGTAATTCCGAGCTCAATTAGAAGGTTAAAATATAGAGACTAAGGGATATAGCTATAGAAGCGGAATACTTATAGGAAATATATTACTAATAGGGTAGTAAGACCTTATAGAGTAAAAGTAGGAAGCGATATATAAGCGAAGAGTATATACTAAGGGTCCCCCTTATAATAAGGGTAAGCTAAAGGGGGGGCTAGTAGAGCTCTAGCTATAGAACTATGCGAGGTACCTAGAGCTTAATACCTTACTAACTAGTTAGTAGTATATTATAGGGATTTAATAGGGGCTAGCTTATATTTAGCCCTAATATATAACTTATAATATCTAACCCCTTAGTATACTTTAGCTATAAGAAGAAAGGGTATAGGAGGGTAGACTATCTAGATAAATAATAAAATATAAATAAAACGCTAGTAAGATACTAAGTATTTACTAAGAAGGTAAGGGTTAATATAATCTAATCTATAAGGGAGGTTAAGGAACTTAACCTATTAGAAAATAAATAAGCTAGGGGATTATACTAATAACCCCTATACTTATATTAAACCTAAATACCTTCTTAAGGGGAGATACTATAAAAGGATAGGTAATCGTTCTCTAGAATATTACTAAATAAAAAGTAATAGTAAATATAGATTCCTATTCCTAAGTTAATATTATTAGTAGTTAACTAGTAAAGTCCTTATAACTATAACTTATAATAGCGCGCGCCCCTATATTAGAGGGGTTTAATACGTCCTCTATAATAAGTTAGAATATATACTAGTTAACCTTCTTCCTTATTAACTTAAGGGGATAACTAAGGAAGATATAGTAACTCTTTACTAGGGCTCCCTACCCTAAAGGAGTAGGGGACCTCCTCTTATTATAATACTCTATAGGAAGGGAGGGTACTATAATTAATACCTAGATAAATACCTAGGGATCTAAACGCCTTAGTATTACTAAGCTATTAGTATTTATATAAGAGGTTATTAAGAATAGCTAGAAAGCTTATATTATATATATATTAGAGAATATTACCCCCTATAAGCTACTAATAGAAGCCCTAGGTAAAGAGGACGCCTTAGAGGGCGAAGTAGAATTACTACTAGAGCTACTTAGCGAATAAGTAATATTTAATAAGTAGTTAGTAAAGGAATACCTAGCCCTAGAGGGTATAAAATATACTATTAACTTAGTTAAAAGGAAAAAACCTCTATATAAGCTTATTTACTTACTAAATAAGTACTAGCTAGAGGAGCTCTACTAATATATTACTAATAACTAAGTAATAGGATAGATTTAACCCTTAATAAGCGAGATAAGCACCCCTATTCTCTTTATACCTAAGAAGGATAGATCCTTATACCTTTATATAGATTATTAAAGCCTTAATAAGGTAATATTAAAAAACTAATATCTACTCCCCCTTATTAGTAAGCTATTAGATAGGCTTTAGGGAGTAAAATAGATCTTAAAGATCGACTTTTAAGATATATAGTACTATATTTATATTAAGCTAGACGACTACTAGAAGACGGCTTATAGGACTTATTATAAGCACTTTAAATATATTATTATACTATTTAAACTTATAAACGCCCTAGTAACGTTCTAGGTATATATTTACTAAGTACTTACTAAGTTATTAGATACTTATTATATTACTTATATAAATAATATTATAGTTTACTCTAAGATAAGAGAGTAGTATATAAAAGACCTTTACTAAGTACTCTATAAGCTTTATTAGTAAGCGCTATATATTAAGCTTAATAATTATAAGTTCTACTAATAATAAGTAGAGTTCCTAGGGTATATTATTATACCTAAAGGTATATTAATAAACTAAACCTATATCTAAGCTATTATTAAATAGAAGCTACTTAAGATATATAGGGAGATCTAATTCTTCCTAGGATTCTATTATTTCTACTATAAGTTTATTATAGGCTATTTAGGTATTATAGCCCCTATAATATCCCTACTAAAGGGTAATAAGAATAATAAGAAGGGAAGCGAATTTTATTAGCTAAAAGAGGCTTAATAGGCTTTTAAATAGCTCTAAGCTACCTTTTACTTAGTAACTATTTTCTAATATTAGAACCTAATCTATAAAATAAGGGTTAAAATAGATACTTCTATAAAAGCTATATCTAATATCCTATTATAATATATTAATAGCTAGTAGTAACTAGTTACTTACTATTTATAGAAGCTTAGTAATACTAAGTAGTATTAAGGAGTAGGCTAATAAGAGCTTCTTATTATAATTAAAAGCCTAGATTACTAAGCTTATTACTTTTAAGGTATATTAAAAAAGTTTATAGTCCTAATAAATTACTAAGCGCTAAAGGGAGTTATTAGCGCGTTAGCGCGGGACCTTTAGAGAAGGCTCGCTAGATAGGTATATAAACTCTTAGCATTTAACTTTAACCTAGAGTATAGGTTAGGGGTTATTAAGTTCGGAATTACGCTATAGCCCCTTTGCAAAAAGACTATAACAAATTCACCTAGGTTATAAGTATAATTTAGGAAATACTATGCGGGTATTTTAACTTTTACCCTCTACTAGTTAAGGAAAATAATATAAGAACCCTATATATTCCTACTACTTATAAGTAAACCCTCTAAATATTATAAAGTTAGACGCGCGCCGCACGAGGGCTAATTATATTAGAGCTAAATAGGCTACTAAGGCTCTCGTGGCCTAGAAACGCCCTCGCTAAACCTTTTAATAAGGTACTACGAAAGCTACTATATAAGATAACTCCTTAACCCAAAAGGTCGACCTTCTAGGTTAGGGGTTATAAACCTAGTAAATAGGCTATCTAGGAGGCTAGATTATATAAAAGGGGAGGTAAAATATAATAATATACTCCTAACCCTAGCGAGGAAGCTAGGGTTTATTAATAACCTACTAGTAGACCTCTAGATAAGTATTACTACTTTATAAGGTAATATAGAGACCTTAAGAGTATTTATTAATACTATAAGGGCTAGTATAAAATAACACCCCTTTTAGATAGATAGCTCTAGGGGTAGAGACGCCTTAGTCTCTAGTTAGTATAGCGCTCTATAGTATACTAATATTATTATAACTATAGTAGCTATAATAACCTAATACTAAAGAGTAAGGGAAGATATAGAGAACGCTTAGTAAGAGGTTACTAACCTAGAGGACTCGCTTAGAGCTAGGGTTACTATAGCGTAGTAATATATCTTATACTAAGTTATAAGGGAGCTTATAATAAGTAAAATAGTATATAGTTAATAACCCTCTAAAGTAATAGAAAGTCTTATCTATAGACTATAAGCTAATAACTTATACTACTAGACCTAATTAGAGAGGGTATATAGACTAGCTAGTAATTATAGGGGCTATATAATTAATAGCTATAGAACCTTATTCTATAAGGGAAGGTTAGAGATACCCTAGGAGAGGTCCCTAAGACTTAAAATCCTTTGCTAATACTATAATAACTATAGGGCAGGTTATATAAGGGTAAATAAGACTACTAAGTTAATCTTAAGGAAGTTCTATTAGCTAAACTTAGCTATAGATATATATAATTACGTTATAAGGTGCTATATATACTAAGGGATCCGGGTTCCGAGGTATAAGCCCTATAGAAAGTTATACCTACTACCCCTACTAGCGCACCTATTTTAAGAAATTAGTATAGACTTTATTACTAGACTAGTACTAAGCTATTAGTTAAAAGGCGGGGAGTATAACGTAGTTCTTATTATTATATATTAAATAACTAAGTTTGCTATATTTATCCTAATAATAAAGTAGCTAATAGCTACTAAGTTAGCGCAGATTATTTATAAATAGGTTAAGTACTATTTTAATACCCTAGAAGGTATTATTAGTAACTAAGATAAGCTCCTTACTAGCTAATTTTAAGAGGAATTTATAAGAGAGAGGGCTATTAAGCGCCGCCTCTCTATTATATATTACCCCTAGACTAATAGGTAGTCTAAAAGGATGTACTAGATATTAGAAAAGTACCTATAAGTATATACTAGCGACTTACTATAAGAATAGGCTATCTAGTTACCTAAAGCTAAGTTTATATATAATAATAATTACTATAGTACTACTAGCTACTTACTAATAGAGGCCCTATATAGCTACTACCTATATTATATAGAATATATAACCCCTGTAAATAGGGTTATAATATAGGGCGTAAGGGAGCGAATTAAATATATCTTAAGGCTTTATAAGAAGGCCTAGGAATAGTAGTAAAAAGCTATTAAGGTATAAGCTAAGTATTATAATATAAGTTATAAGGAATAGACCTACTATTAGAGATAAGTCGTTAAGCTATTAATAAAGAACTTCTAGTTTAAGAATAAAAAACTAGCGCCTAGGTTTATATAAGTAGCTATTATAGAACTAATTAGCATATAAGCTTATAGAGTTTATCTACTACTATAGTACTAAAGGATATATAATATATTCTTAGTTAGCTTACTAGAGCTATAGGATAATTACTAGGTATATAATAAGGGCTTACTTATATACCTAGAGCTTAAGGATAAGCTAGAGAAATAGGAGGCTAAAGAGATTATTATATAGCAAGGTATTAGTAATAATATATAGTACTTAGTTAAGTAAGTAGGATAGCTTATAGAATATAATATATAGGAGCCTATAGAGAACTTAGTAAATATATAAGAGGCTATTTATAAGTTTAATAGATAATATAAGAGAGCTTATAAGAAGTAAGATAACTAGCTATTAAAACTACTATAATAAGTTAGTAATTATAAACTATAAGACTATAAAATAGAACTTAAATTAGAAATAAAACGTTAATTAAATTAAGTAGCGAATTATTACTAAGGCTATAGTAAAAAGGGGTATTATCTTATAAAGGGGAAAAGAGCTAACTATCTAATTAGTTATTAACTTCTTAAGATAGCTATAGGGGCGACTACTATAACTACTATAACTATAAGTAGTACTACTATAACTACTATAGTAACTAGTTACTAAACTAGCGCTATTAGTATCCCTACTATTACTACCTATAGGCTAACTACTAGCTAACTCGCTACTAGCGCTACTACCTAACTCGCTACTAGAACTATTACTATTAGAGATAGTAATAATAACCTTAGCTCTCTTAATCTTCTTTACTAACTCTTTGCTACTATCTTAGCTATATTTAGTAAGGGTATTAAGGTAAGAGGCATAGGAAATAGAGCAAGTACTAGTTATAATAATAAAGCAGGAGAGGATATTATTAGTAATATACTTAGCGAGATTTTCTTAAAACTCTTTATAAAACCTAGGGAAAAAAGCGATATTATACTTATAAGTATATATAGGGATTAGCTTTATTAAAAGGTTATTAAGTAAGTAGTTAATCTTATTATAGAGGTAGTTAATAGGATTATTATTATAAATATATACTAGCTAGGCGGCGTTTAGGTACTAAAGAATATTAATACTATTATAAAGGGTACTAACTTAAAAACTAGTAATTAGTAGGATATAATTAGCGAGGGAATAGTAAGTAATAGCCTATATAAACTAGGATATCGAGCATAAGGTACTTATAAATTAAAGCGAGCTCCTAGAGCTAAAGCTACTTTATATTATAGCTATTACTACTAGTAATAAGATTATAAATAAGCTTAGTAATATACTTCTATACTATTAAATAGTTACTAAGCGTAGCTAGAATATAATAATAATAAAGAGGGGTTAGGATATTATTATACTACTAGATCTAGATCTAGTAGAATATATTCTAAGTTATTTAGACTATACCCTAAAGCTCCTAAGGGACCTAAAAAATATTTAAAATATAATAACCTATTAGTAAATTAGTAAAGACTTATAGTAATATATTTCTTCTTATTAAAGTTATAATAAATATACTTCTATATATACTTACTATATATATAGTAAAAGTAGATAATATCCTAATATATTTTATAAAAATAGCTAAAATAAGGATAGCTACTATTAGTATTATTAGTAAGATTACTAGAAAGAATCTTAGAATTATAGAGGTATTTTATAAGAACTATACCTATATATATAATATAAGATATTATAGAGAGCTATTAGTA